>LBNU01013932.1:68151-79328 GCA_014162995.1 Artemisia annua | reverse complement strand
GGTGCCATTTTTCCAACTCTATCCTTTTACTTATTTACTTACTTTCATTTTTGTCATATCATATACTTGTTGATATCGTTACTTATAATTGTGCAAGTCTATTGGTGAAAGATAAAGTTTGAATTGGTGTTTTGATAAACAAGGTTTTTATAAATTAAAAAGACGTAAAACTATTCAACCCCCCTTCTAGTTTTCCACACAACTCACTAGGAAGAATTCTCCTTTTATATGGGCTGAAGAGCAAGATAATGTTTTTCGCACCTTACAAAGGAAATTATGTGAAGCACCAATTCTTGTACTACCCGAAGGAACTGAAGATTTGGTAGCTTATAGTGATGCATCCTATTCCGGTCTTGGGTGTGTCCTTATGCAATGAGGAAAAGTGATCGCTTATGCCTCAAGACAATTGAAGAAGAATGAGGAGAATTACCCAACTCATGATCTTGAGTTCTCGGCCGTAGTCTTTGCCTTGAAGATTTGGAGGCATTACCTATATGGTGTAAAATTTATAATTTACACCGATCATAGAAGCCTACAATATTTCCTACAAAAGAAAGACCCGAATAAGAGACAACGAAGGTGGCTAGATTTGTTAAAGGATTACGATTGTGAAATTCGCTACCATACTGGTAAGGCGAATGTGGTAGCACATACCTTGAGTCGTAAAGAAAGAGAGAAGGTTACAAGGATTCACTCGTTATGGATGATTGTTACTTCTGATCTTTTTGATAGGATTAAAGCGGCTCAAGTGGAAGCATTGAAAGAAGAAAATTGGGAAAGAGAACGCATTGCATCATATATTCCTCATCTTGAAGATGATAGTCAGGGGATCAAAACTTGGCACGGAAGAGTTTATATTCCTTTTCAAAGCAATGTTAAGGAGTTACTCTTATACGAAGCGCATAAATCAAAATATTCTATCCACCCGGGGGCTACAAAGATGTACCTTGATTTGAAGAAGAATTATTGGTGCCCAGGAATGAAAAGGGATTTTGCTAAATGTGTTGAAAAGTGTTTGACTTGTTTAAAAGTCAAAGCTGAACATCAAAAGCCGTATGGGAAGATTCAACCGTTAGAGATTCCGGTTTGGAAGTGGGAAAAGATCACAATGGACTTTGTTGCTAAATTACCAAGAACGGCGAAGAAACATGATGCAATTTGGGTTATAGTAGACCGCTTGACGAAGAGTGCTTTTTTTATTCCAATCCGAGAGAATATGCATGTTCATAAGTTGGCAAAGATTTATGTCAATGAAATTGTTGCATGACATGGAGTGCCCATTTCTATTGTTTCAGATAGAGATGGACGTTTCAATTCTAACTTTTGGCAAAGTTTCCAAGAAGAATTAGGAACAAAGTTGCATATAAGTACGACGTTTCATCCTCAAACAGATGGCCAAAGTGAACGGACAATTCAAACCTTAGAAGATATGTTACGAGCTTGTGCAATAGATTTCGGGGGTAACTGGGACGATCATCTACCTTTGGTAGAATATTCCTAGAATAATAGTTACCATGCGAGTATAGATATGCCGCAGTATGAGATGCTTTATGGAAGAAAGTGTCGAACACCGGTATGTTGGGAAGAAGTAGGGAGTAGATAATTAGCAAGTACGGATATTGTTTTGGCAACAACCGAGAAGATAGAAACAATCCGGGGAAGATTGAAAGCGGCACAAAATAGGTGTAAAAGCTACGCCGATAACAGAAGAAGGCCGATTGAATTTAATGTGGGAGATTTCGTAATGTTGAAAGTTTCACCATGGAAAGGTGTGTTTCGGTTTTAAAAAAAGGAAAGATTAGCCCAAGATTTATAGGACCGTTTAAAATTATGAAACGGGTTGGAGAAGTGGCTTATGTTCTAGAGCTTCCCGAAGAAATGAATGGATTCACAATACCTTTCATGTATCTTACTTGAGAAAATGTTTAGCGGATGAGAATAGTGTGATCACCTTGGATGACATCGAGATCGACCCAAACTTAATCAAGAGGAACCGGAGGTAATTCTAGGAAGGAAAGTAAGACAACTTTGCAAAAAAGAAATCCCGTTGGTAAAAGTGCAATGGAAAAATCGCAAGGATACAACAATTAGATGGGAACCGGAAGAGAAGATGAGAAATAAGTATCCTCATTTATTTCAAGAGTAGATTTCGAGGACGAAATCCCGTTTTAGGGGGGTGAATTATTACACCCGAAACCCGATGAGGTATTATTTCATAATAAAGTAAAGGTACTAAATTATATAGAATGTATTTATAAGAAAAATGGTAAAGTTAAAAAAAACTAGTATCAAATAGGTATCAAGTTGTATAAAGATGTGTGGCTAAATTAGGAAGAATAAGATTTGAGGGGGCAGTCTTGTTATTTGTGCAAAATTAAATAAATAAATAAATATTGCTAGATAATTAAAGGGATTTCCAGAAAATTTTATAAGAGTGTGTGGTGTTAGTGTGGCTCCAGGAAGAAAAGAAGAGAAGTAAAAAGATCATATTTGTGTTCTTGTGTTTTGATCAAGAGATTGTGCTGAGAGTCAAGCTTTAGACACTATACTCCTTCTAAGACATCACAAGTAAGTAATTTGATGATTTTGAAATTAGGGTTCATGAGATTGAATTGGGCAAATTGATTTAAAGATTGGCAATTCATTAAATTAAGGTTGAATTAGTTACTGATTAGGGTTAATCCCCCTTACAGGAAGCAATTAGAGATAGAGCTTTGATTTCCCAGGTAGAGAACTAGTGGGTTATTGAGGTAAGTATATTGACTAAACTTATTGTTGGCATAAATATTATGATATTCATATTACGATATTTAATTTAAACATCCTGTAGGATACTAGATAGCATCACAAACACGACTAACTTTGTGGTTTTGGTTCGTTCTAAGTAAGAAAGAAAGAAATGTAGAGAGAGAAAGTTAGAGAGAGAAAGAGATGAAGCCTTGAGAGAAAACCAAAAAAAAGAAAATAGAATTATGAGAGAAGGCTTACCCTCTCCAAGGATGGAAAGGGGTTTATATACATGGGTTTTGCCACTTGGGCTGCGGATCAGGTATACAGTGGGTAAAGACTCGTCCTTCTTCCGCGAACTAATCTAATTCTAAACTACGTATTACTAACTAATGTAACTACTACGAGCTAAACAATGCTTAATCATATCTGGGGTGACCGAATCTTTCTTATAAAAAAATAGCATTCCTAACAATCTCCCCCTAAGAGAGGTCACCCTTTTAGATCTTGATTCTCGAATTCTTGCATTGAGATCTTTGTAGATTCTTTTGTAGCTCGTAGTTGTTGATTCTTCATGGATGAACGACTCAAGATGACTTCCTTGATGTATATGATGATCTTTTGACTTTGCTCTTCGCTCTTCATCCATATAATTAACTTCAAGTCATCTTTGAGTGTATGTGTCTCTTTGTGATGTTGTGATTATCTTTGTGATGTCATGCTTACACTTTTCTGGATCATGATCTTCTGCATCAGAGTTGTGGAAGCATAGTCGAAGCCCATTCTTTGATCATGATATCTTAAGTTATGATGTTGAAGTGTAAGCATGAGATGATGAATCTGCATCTTTTCAGCAATCGGCATCAATCGTCAACTTCTTTGTCTTTGGTGTGATTACGCCTTTCCAACATGCCCATACATCTTTGTTGAGTAGATCTTCCCGGTTGAACAGTTCTGACGTCTCCTTTTAGATGTTGGTATGAGCATGTGGAACTAGAGTGATGGTGGTGAACATGGTAAGTTTGGTATGTTGAGCTGCATAAAACTTGGTTAGTAATAAACATACCGGCACTTACAAGTTCGGACTTCGAGATCGTCAACAGCATAGTGTGAAGACTTTCTCTAATCCTTACCAAGGCCGTTCCTAATCGGATGCCCCCGAAAGGGCTTTCACTGACATACCGAAGTACACCAACGATTAGGTGAGTCGCTGGAGATCACCCCACGACTGTAGACCTTTTGGAACACCACCGTACACACTAAGCGTAACCCACAAGAGATTACCGAAGTGACCTGCTGTCAGGGCTGTTTGATGTTGACCCTGGCAGGAGTTTCCACTCAATCACTGGGAAATACTTATGTATATTCCCTCATAAGTGTTCTTGGCAGATTGCTAAGATCTGCGTAGGACTCAAAATATTACATCTGGTGTCCTTAATGTTGAACAACCAGTGTAGAAGTATCAAGTGTTCCTATGAGATCGTTTGATGCATCTCTTGGCTCTAGACTCGATAAGTGCATATTGGTTATCCTATTCGGAGACTAGGGAGGGGTCTCCTGTTTCAATATCAACTAGCTCTAAGAGACTAGTCGATAGTTTACACCGGTTCCCCGTGAGAATGAAACAAGCTCTTTTAAGAGAACTTGAGTGGTTTGGAGGTTTAGTGCAGTGCGTCACTGGGTCCATGACGTCTTTATCTTCAATACCGATGTTACCTTGGTAACAATCATTAGCATATGAATTGAACCCGGTTTCTGCCCTAAGGTTGAATAATTGGAGGGCTATTTCTTTTCACCCTTTCTAAATTCATTTCCTTTTAATTCTTCAACCCCTTCAGTGCTTACCGAGACTTCATTTACTAGAACCTTGTTGGGTTTGTTCCAGTTCTAGCTCAGTCTCAGTCGGTACTCTTCCCTTTCTCACTTTTCTCCTTTTTTTCAATCATTCCTAAGGACTTCTAATCTATCTATTGGATTGTCCCTGGAAAGATCCCTCCGGTTTTGGTGGATCATGGGAACGTATACCTAACCTAACCATCCTTATAACTCCATGCATTAAATTAAAGTGGTCGGTCGTTTGGTATTTTTCCACATTCGCCATATAACCAAATCATTGAAAATTCTCTCAAAGTGTTTATGATAGAGAAACACATTTTTGTTAACACCTTGAGAGTTTTATCATTTTTCAAATGCTCCCCCTTAACATGTGCTTATAGGAAGAAAGAAATTTGCACATGTCGGGGTGAGTTGCACTTATTTGAATTGATCGGCTCTTAATAGACATATACCCGAGGGACACGTTTACGTTGCTTAGTTAAAGGGATCCATTATCAGCTTTAAGTGATAACTAGCCCTAATAACTAACTTGAAGTTGTTAACATTCCTTAAAAAGGAAGTTAGACCCGTCAAAGTATATATCTAAGAAGAGTTTCTCGAAACGGTACTATCTACTTTGACCAGTCCTCTTCGAGACACGTTTACATCACTGGTTAGACCAGCTTGAAATTATTACCCGGCCAGGACTAGTCTTTTCGATTCACGACTTTTCATGTTTCGTCAATTCATGAGTCAAATTCTGAGTCATAAGCAATTCACGGTTTTTACTTGAATTTGTAAAAACCCGCGAAAGACTCTTAGCCACTTGCTCCCCCTCAATATGTGCACATTGATTGAATCAATTTTGAAAAACTTTGGCACATACGGGTGAGCTTGCAAAAGAGATCATTTATTCATCATTTTAAATCACTTGCTCCCCCTCAATATGTGCTTTGTTCATACTCCAAAATCTTTTAAAATTTTAGCACATAAGGGAGCGATCTCGATAGTCCACAAACATTTTTATGAGTCCAAAAACATCACTTTTAAATCAGTTTTTATATTTAGATCACATTCTCTCCCCCGATCATAAAATTTCAAATCTTTTGAGATTTTGTGATCCCAATTGATTTAAATGATTTTCGAAAAAGTTTTGGAGAGACATGTGGCAAAATTTTAAATGTTTACTGATTTTGAGACACTTTTTGAGTTTTTACTGTGGCTGGTGCACAAAGTTTTTAAAGGTACAGAAATTTTGAGCACATACGCTCCCCCTCAATTAATGACCCATTTTTTTCATTTTAACGTTTAGTAGCCATTAATGTAAGTGGTAACGTATACTTGAAAATTTAAGACCAATGGCCAACTTGTACACCACAAATCTCTTTTGAAGAATTTTTAGAAGAAAGAGATTTTGGGAAAAGAAGACTTCTCTTCTTTTATTAGAAAGGCTACACTGAAGCGTACAACTTTTCGGATAATCCGCACACAGTGAACATGATAACGTGTTTTTCACGGATTTTGAAAATCGGGTTGCTATCTGAAGTAATAGCAAACCTTTATTTAAGCAAACATATTATTATTATTATTTTATATTATACATATATATATATATAAGGATATGTGAAGTGAATCAGTTAATCCTCATTATCTTCCTGAAGACTTTTGAGTGACTCAGGAATGATGCTCTTCATTCCAAGACGTGGGAGAATGAATTGAAACCGTTCTCTAGGAAGTGCCTTTGTGAAGATATCAGCCAGCTGAAATTCCGTCCTTACAAAGTAAAGTTCCACAATTCCTTTTTCCACTTGTTCTCTGATGAAATGATATCGAATATCAATGTGCTTTGATCTTGAATGCTGGACGTTGTTGCAAAAAAGAGCAATGGCAATCTTGTTATCACAGTACATTGGAACTTTGTTGTAGTTAAAGCCATAGTCGGATAATTGAGACCTCATCCAAAGAATTTGAGCACAGCATGATGACATGGCAATATATTCAGCTTCTGTAGAGGAGATAGATGTACTCATTTGCTTCTTTGATGACCAACTAACCAGCCTATCTCCTAGAAACTGAGCACCGCCCGAAGTACTTCGTCGAGTATCTTGACAACCCGCATGATCAGCATCAGAGTAGGCTGTGAGAGCCATTGCAGTGTCTTTAGGATACCAAAGGCCCATGTGAATTGTTCCTTGAAGGTACCTGAAGACTCTTTTGACTGCTTCTAAGTGCTTCTTAGTAGGTTTGGATTGATAACGAGCACACATGCAGACAGCAAATAAGAGATCAGGTCTGCTGGCTGTGAGATACATCAATGATCCGATCATGCTTCGGTATTTGGTTTGGTCGACAAGTGCTCCTTCAATATCCTCATCCAGCTTAGTTCTCTCAACCATTGGAGTATCAACAGATTCACATGATTCGAATCCAAATTTCTTTAGTATTTCAATGGCATACTTGGATTGATTGATGAAGATACCATGTGGGTTTTGAGAAATCTGAAGCCCCAAGAAGAACGACATTTGCCCCATCATGGACATTTGGAATTCTGTACTCATTTCTTGTGCAAACCTATCACATTCTAGTGGATCGGCTGATGCGAAGATAATGTCATCCACATAGATCTGAACGTGGAGACGATGCTCTCCCAACTTTCTTGTGAACAAGGTAGGATCGACAACACCTTTGGTGAATTGGTTGGCTAGAAGAAATTTGGACAGTGTATCATACCATGCTCTGGGTGCTTGTTTAAGACCATATAGTGCCTTCTTCAAGCGATAGACATGATTAGGGCGTTCAGGATCAACAAACCCCTCTGGCTGACTTACATATACTACTTCCTTTAAGTGTCCATTGAGAAAGGCAGTCTTCACATCCGTTTGGTATACAACCATGTTCTGACTGGCTGCATTGGCAAGGAAGATTCTGATGGCTTCAATTCTGGCAACTGGTGCGAATGATTCCTCAAAGTCGATGCCTTCTTCTTGTCTGAACCCTTTGGCCACAATTCGAGCTTTGTTCTTTAACACTTCACCATATTCATCAAGCTTCACTTTGAAGATCCATTTGAGGGCGATAATCATTGCACAGTCTGGAGGGGGCACTAATTCCCAAACATCTAGTCTGTTAAATTCATGGATTTCATCTTGCATTGCAGTGAACCAGGACGTTTTAGTCAATGCTTCTTTATAATTCTTTGGTTCGACTTTGGACAGTAAGTTGCTAACAAAACACCATAAAGCATCTGTGGCAAGTTGTCGTCGTGTAGATATTGGCCTAGATGGGTTACCAATGATGTTGTCAATCGGGTGATCATTTGTCCATTTCCTGATATGCTCATGAAGTTGATGATTGGGAATTGAAGTAGAAGTGTTGGAATCTTCTGAGGAGGTTGCCAAAGTAGATGGTTCAGGAGCAAATACGTTGACAAAAGGTTCATCAGGTGGTTGAGTAAAAGGATTCACTTCAAAGGTGTTATCAGATGCTTCTTCTTGTGGAATTGAAGAGTGTTGATCTGTGTGATTGGTGTGACTAGATGATGGAGCATTCTGACTAATAGAGATGGAGATGGAAGGCCCGTTTGTGGGTTGAGGTTCATCATTAGCAGCAGCATCAGGATCAATGACTTGTTGTTCAGGTTCAACGTTGTTGCAGCAAAGAGCAATGGCACTCATGTTATCACAGTACATCGGAACTTTGTTGTAGTTAAAGCCATAGTCGGATAACTGAGATCTCATCCAAAGAATTTGAGCACAGCATGATGACATGGCAATATATTCAGCTTCTGTAGAGGAGATTGATGTACTCATTTGCTTCTTTGATGACCAACTAACCAACTTATCTCCTAGAAACTGAGCACCACCAGAAGTACTTTGTCGAGTATCTTGACAACCCGCATGATCAGCATCAGAGTAGGCCGTGAGAGCCATTGCAGTGTCTTTAGGATACCAACGGCCCATGTGAATTGTTCCTTGAAGGTACCTGAAGACTCTCTTGACTGCTTCTAAGTGCTTCTTAGTAGGTTTGGATTGATAACGAGCACACATGCAGACAGCAAATAAGAGATCAGGTCTGCTGGCTGTGAGATACATCAATGATCCAATCATGCTTCGGTATTTGGTTTGGTCGACAAGTGCCCCTTCAATATCCTCATCCAGCTTAGTTCTCTCAACCATTGGAGTATCAACAGATTCACATGATTCGAATCCAAATTTCTTTAGTATTTCAGTGGCATACTTGGATTGATTGATGAAGATACCATGTGGGTTTTGAGAAATCTCAAGCCCCAAGAAGAACAACATTTGCCCCATCATGGACATTTGGAATTCTGTACTCATTTCTTGTGCAAACCTATCACATTCTAGTGGATCGGCTGATGCAAAGATGATGTCATCCACATAGATCTGAACGTGGAGACGATGTTCTCCCAACTTTCTTGTGAACAAGGTAGGATCGACAACACCTTTGGTGAATTGGTTGGCTAGAAGAAATTTGGACAGTGTATCATACCATGCTCTGGGTGCTTGTTTAAGACCATATAGTGCCTTCTTCAAGCGATAGACATGATTAGGGCGTTCAGGATCAACTAACCCCTCTGGTTGACTTACATATACTACTTCCTTTAAGTGTCCATTGAGAAAGGCAGTCTTCACATCCATTTGGTATACAACCATGTTCTGACTGGCTGCATTGGCAAGGAAGATTCTGATGGCTTCAATTCTGGCAACTGGTGCGAATTATTCCTCAAAGTCGATGCCTTCTTCTTGTCTGAACCCTTTGGCCACAAGTCGAGCTTTGTTCTTTAACACTTCACCATATTCATCAAGCTTCACTTTGAAGATCCATTTGAGGGCGATAATCATTGCATAGTCTGAAGGGGGCACTAATTCCCAAACATCTAGTCTGTCAAATTCATGGATTTCATCTTGCATTGCAGTGAACCAGGATGTTTTAGTCAATGCTTCTTTATAATTCTTTGGTTCGACTTTGGACAACATGTTGCTAACAAAACACCATAAAGCATCTGTGGCAAGTTGTCATCGTGTAGATACTGGCCTAGATGGGTTACCAATGATGTTGTCAATCGGGTGATCATTTGTCCATTTCCTGATATGCTCATGAAGTTGATGATTGGGAATTGAAGTAGCAGTGTTGGAATCTTCTAAGGAGGTTGCCAAAGTAGATGGTTCAGGAGCAAATACGTTGACAAAAGGTTCATCAGGTGGTTGAGTAAAAGGATTCACTTCAAAGGTGTTATCAGATGCTTCTTCTTGTGGAATTGAGGAGTGTTGATCTGTGTGATTGGTATGACTAGATGATGGAGCATTCTGACTAATAGAGATGGAGATGGAAGACCCGTTTGTGGGTTGAGGTTCATCATTAGCAGCAGCATCAGGATCTATGACTTGTTGTTCAGGTTCGACTCTCTGTTGAGGCTCAAAATACTCATCATACATTGAATCAAACAATTTCTTCAAGTCCTCACAAGTAGGTGGCACAGAAGGAGCATCTGTGGTGGAGGAATTTACAAGTCCTGAACTAATGGGTCCAGGAGTCCAAAGATTAGATGCGGGTCCTGAACTGGAGTATTCAGGAATCGTTTGCTCGGTCAGCTCATCAAACGTGACATGGATGGTTTCCATGATTTGTCGGGACCTTTTGTTGTAGATTCGATAACCCTTTTTGTTTGGTGCATACCCAACAAAAATTCCAATATCAGCTTTGGGTAACATTGTTTCCCAAGTCTTCGCTATCATTGTTTGGGTAACATAATGCACCAAAAACACGAAGGAAAGAGAGGTCGGGTTTTCTTTTATGCACTAGCTCATAAGGAGTTTGTTATAACCAAGAAACATTATTCAGGAGGTCGGGGATGCTCGAAATAAAGGTTAAACATGGTAAAATTAGATTAAAGAATGGGAAGGTGTGTGTGTTTTCTAGAGAGAGAAAGAGGAGAAACCACACACACCTTATTATTACAATGAACAACCAACCTCTCCTAGTTGCAACTAGGAGAGTATATATACTACAAAACACTAAAACTATGTCCTATAGACATAACTAGTCCTCGTGCTTTTAACTAATGCAATTTCCAACATATAACATTATTTTCAAGGCTAACAATCTCTCCCCAAAGTAATGTTATATGGAAATTGCTTACAATGTTCCCTACAAGCACAATTAAGTAAAACACAATACAAAACATAAGCACAGCAGCTCTGAGAGTGGTCTTCAAGCACCATAGCTTCTTATACATCTGAGTCTTCTCGGCTGCCATCACTTTGACTTGTAGAGGAACAATGTGTGTGAGTCTAATTAGGGATTAACATTGATCATTACAATACACTCTCCCCTAATTAGTGCTCTCCCCCAAACTGACAACATCTCTGATGAATGCCCTAAATCTGAAGAAGTCTTTTGATAATAATGCAATCCGTCTTTAGTCTTCTAACACGCAGCGGACAATGTAGACTAGACTGTAGACTCGACCTTCTTCAAGATTTTCAGTTCGAGGGTACAATGTATCAACATCTTCATCTTCAACTAGTGCATTCCAGCTATCTTACGAATCAGCCCATAACGTACACATGTAACCAACAAAGGTAGAAACGATGACACCAAAGTAACAAGTTGAA
>LBNU01013932.1:52506-66484 GCA_014162995.1 Artemisia annua | reverse complement strand
AAAACATCTGAAAACACTCAGAAATACATCAAAATACATAAAATATCCCAAAGATCGTGTTTTACATGTTTTAAATGCAAAATGATTAAAAACAGATGAAAATCAACCAAAGTTTTCATAATTGGCAGTTTCAGTCCCCCAACTTTTAAAACTTGACAAGATTAGTCCCTAAGCATTTATTTTGAGAGAATAGTCAAACCAAGTCCTTAAAAGTAAAAAATTATCAAAAATGATCTTTGGGTGAAAATCTTTCAAAAGTTTACAAGTTTAGTCCCTGAAGTTTCACATTTGGCAAGTTTGGTCCCTGAACTTTTAGAATTGGCAAAAATGGCCCCTGGTGGAATATTTTGGATGAAAAAGTCAACATTAGTCCTTGGGAACTCATAATTTGTCAAATTTAATCCTTGGATGAAAAGTTTGGAGATTGTACATGTTTGGTCCCTGCAGTTTGGAATTTGGCAAATATGGTCCCCGGGAATCATACTTTGGAGAAAAATATTCAAAAGAACCTTGGGAATTCTACACTTGGCAAGATTAGTCCTTGGTTTAAGTTTTGAAGATTGGCAGTTTTGATCCTTCAAATTTCAGAAAGGTACATTAATAGTCCTTGGGCTTTAAGTCCTAAACTACTACTAAACTTAAACCTAAACTAGTCCTACACCTAAACCCAATTAAAACCCAAAAGCCCAAAACTACATCTGTCCCAACCTCAGCCCACTCCCGTTTATTAAACCCAGCCTCCCCCCAAGTCAAACGATAAAAAAAGAAGGTCAACACCTCCTTTCTCCCTCCCCTCTTTTAACCAGACAACCAACACCACCCCAACCCACTGCTATACTCCACCCCTCCCCTACCACCTCAAAAGCTCCCCCAAACACATCTCCCAATCCCACTACACTCCCCCAATTCCATACCTAACCCCTTGGACACCCTGGCAGTCTCAATTTACACAATACCTTTTTGGCGCCAAAATTTGATAGATGGCTAGGATTACTTTTGGAACAATTGGATGGTGGGGATTTCTTCACAAGGTTCAAGAGTATGCTGTGAAACCCTAATTCCAGAAAGGCAAGCACAAGAAGAGTTTTTCTACCTACCTCCTAGTTTAATATAAATAGGCATCATGTGTTAGCCTAAATGGCATCCTTTCCTTTGTATCTTTTCTGTTTTAGACTTAGTTTACCATTGTAATTTCAAGTTTTCAGTTTAATTAAAGTTCTCTTTAAGTTTGTTCCAATTCGAATTTTCATTCAAAATCTCAAGTTACTTGTTATTTCTTTTAAATTCTACTTATTTAATCTCAGTATGTTCTTTAAGTTTGTTAAAGTCATTTGAAAGCAAAAAGAAAGTAAAAACTCAGAAAAGAAAAGAAAAAGGAAAAATACAAAGAAAAAGCCAAAAATATAAAAATTTGAAGAAAAGAAGAAGAAGCAGTAGCAGATATGGTTATGGAGAATGGTTTAGAGTCTCATGGGAGACATTTAGGTTGTTCTTTGGTTCTTGGTTCTCAGTAACTCAAACCTTGGATGTCAAGTAAGGTTTTGGACCAAGTTTTTCTATAATACATGTGTTAAGTGATATTTGTGGTTATTTATTGTTCATTCCTGCTAATTTAGGTTTAATTCAGATTATTATAGCTTAATTAGTTAGGTTAGTACTGTTATTTGGTGATTTGCTTTGAAAATCCTTAAAATCAGTAGACATAAGGGGTGTTTGGTTCAAGCTTAGTTACTGTGTTCTTGTGGTTATTTGTGGTATTTATTGCCTTTAACATATTACCTAGGCCTAAGGAAACTCAGTTTGACCATTAACTTGGTCACTTTTATACAAAAAAGTCAAAATTGCAAGATTGCAATCACAACAGTCTAACTGTTATGATTTGCTTTGCCAAATCTTTCAAATTGCTTCAAAACTAGTTAAGTTTGCCTCATTCATTGTTCTAAATTGAAATACAGTCCAAATTGACCAAGTAGTTGGTTCCTTATTTGCCAAAAAGTCAAAATCTCATTTGAAACCCATAAGCAGTTACTGTGTAGGATTTTGTGAGCCAAAACTTTTGAATTCAGCTTAGGATTTGTTAAGCTTGCTTGATATAGGTTCATTTAGGCTTAGTATAACTTTATCAATCATTTGTACTCAGTTTAAACTCACCTAAGTCAAAGTTTTCATAATTATTTTGAGAAGTCAATTTTGCATACCCAGGTTTTGCCCGATTTTCAAATCAATCTCTAGCCTTTATTAATGAATGGAAATCAAAATGGTTTGTTGATTTGAGATCTTTGTCAGCTTGTGAGTCAAAATCAAAAAGAAATTCCCCATTTTGAAACCATTTGGTCACTTGAATTTGTCCCCAAACTTGACTGATTGACTGAGATATCCCCTGCATCCTCAGTTTTGCCAAATTTCATAAGTTTGTAGATTGTTCATTAGTGAGTGTTAGGTGTTGATCTTTGTAGATTTAGGTAGCCCCCTAGGTAGTGTTCAAGTGTATGATTTTTGTTTGCCCCATGCTGCTTATCTCATTGCTTATTTGAGGCCTTCTTTTGGACCCATTTTGTCTGTTGCTGTTGTTTAAACTCAGTACATGCTGAGTTTTGTTGATTATGATGTCCTTTGATTCTGTTGTTGTTATTGGTGTTCATTGTTGCTATTGTTGTTGTCTAATTGCTTGCATAAGCTGTTGAGACCTTGTGGCTTATTTGAGCTTATTTTAAGCATCTTATTCAGCCCCTAAAGTAGCCTTTTGGCTTCTGCTGCTACTGCTTGTGTTCTCGTTGTTGTTCATGTTTGTTGAATCTGCTTGTTCTTGATCTTGTTGTTGTTTGTTTGTTGTTGTTTATGCTTCATTGTTGTTCTGTACTTCTTTTGTTATTCTTAATTAAGTGGTGCATTTGGTTAAGCTTATTTGGATTAGTAGTGTGGTTGGCAGTCACAAAAGAGATAAGCAAAAACAAGTTTGTGAATCTGTTTGATCTGGAATCAAATTCGTTTATAAGTTGTTTGTAAAATCTGTTTTCAAAAGAAAAGTGCAAGTTTGTGTTTGTGTTGTTGGTCCAAAGTGAAAGAAAACAAAAAAATAATTGCAAAAAAAATGGGTTTAGTAGGAATCGAACTCAGGACCTCTTGCACACAACAGACACCACCATACACAACTCAATACCATCTGCGCCCTAGGGTCTTACGTTTATAACCCTTCCTTGTTTTTTATTTAAACTAGTTTTCTCCTTTTAAGCTTGCTTTGCTTATCAGCTTATTTCCTAGCTTTTTAATATAGTGACCACCAGTTTTTATATTTCTTAAAATTTAGTTTTAACTTATAGGATTTTTATAAACAAGTTTCAGAATATTTAGATTGTTAATTTAATTATTAGAATTTAATTATTGTTAATAAGTTTTTAATTCATTATAATTAGACTTTTTATCAAATTATTGATTTTATTTTTTTTCTAAATTTTATTTTGTCATTTTGTACGTAAGGTATCGTTTGTAAACCCGTAGGACTTGTGTAGCAATAATTTCACGTTTTTTATTGTACGTTGACGTTTATCTTAAATAAACGTCACGTTTATTTGTTAACTTGTGTTTTAGGATTCCCGATACCTATTTTTGATTCCCGTAGTGTTTTAGGATCTCCCTAGTTTGCCAATTGCCTTTTCCCTTTAGGTTGATTAAATTTCATTCTCGTTCGTTTATTTTCCAATTCCCGTTAATTTAAAATACAACAAAACCAAATAACCTTTCTCAACCAAACATACAAGATTTTAATCTCGATCTTTTCACGAAGCTTTCCATTCACACCTCGTTGGGGTACGACCCGGGAAATCACTTCCCGGTCTTAAAAATATCACATTGCACGAGTTTACGAGGTAATCTTTTTTCTAAAAGGTTTACTTGTATTTCTCCACGTTTGTTGTCCTCACAATAACATTGACCTCACTTTGTTGGTATTTTTGATAAATTGTTTTGCACAAAAACACAACGAATCAGACATAGTAATAATTGATGCTTTCACCAGGGTTCATCTTAAAGTGCTCGAATTCATCGTACAATTGAGACTCACGATCTTCCTTTGTTAATTCTGAACCAGCTAGCAACATTTTGACATTGTCCCAAACAGCTTTGGCCTCAGTGTTGAAGTTAATCAGTTTGTATATGTCCTTTGGTAGCCCTTGTACCACAATGTTTGAAGCACGAATGTCAGCATCATATCGTTTCTTTTCAGCTTCATTCGGATCATTGTACGTATGAGGTCTGTCAATTCCAAGGGTGACTGTCCCATCATCACCAGTGGAGATAACATCTCTAGTAGTGCCCATTTTGGATGGCCCTTCATTAATTGATCTCAGAATGTTCTCCCCATTTTCTTTGCCTTGACAATACAAGCGAATTCTTTGTGACCAAGACTTATAGTCCGTTCTTTCTAGCATTGGAGGTCGAGTGTCAGATCCAGCAGCTTGAATATCATCAATAGATGTTACAGTAGTCATGATGACAAGGTCTTAGACGGGATTTTACAAATCACGTGACTTAAACCGAGAAATCAATTCTTTCCCGGGATTTTACTAAAGTCAACCAAGAAAACCGCTAAGATAGATAAACTGCTGGTACAGTAACCGCTGACAATTAACCGCTGACAGAGTAACCGCTAGTAAAGTAACCACTGAAGATTAAACCGCTGATGTAGAGACTGCTAAAACTTAACCGCTAAGACTTAACCACTGATACTTAACCGCTGGAATAGTAATAGCTGGACAGAGTAACCGCTAGTAAAGTAACCAATAATGACTTAACCGCTGAGTAGTTAACCGCTATTACTATCCGCTAAACACCCAAACTAACCGCTGTGAAGTAAACCGCTGGAGTCTAACCGCTGAAACAGTACAGAGTACAGCGTAATGTTCGCTCCACTACTTGTACTTAACCGCTACCACTAACCGCTGAATACCCAAACTAACCGTTGTGAAGAATACTTTATCGTGGAGCTAACCGCTGGCAAGAAAAAGTTCCAAATCCCATTCGTACACCTCACAAACGTTAGATATAGTCCAACCAACTGATAACCAAGATGAATCTAACCTTTCTAATCCTAGAAGTACAAGAAAGATCACAAGAAACACCACGAACGAGCACCAAAATGAGTAGAAAACCACCCTAAACTAGTAGAAACCAAAACAAACCATACACCACAAGTTCTATGATCCCTAGGATGTAACCATGGCTCTTGATACCAATTGTAGGATACTAGTTAACATCACAACACAAATATACTTGTGGTTGGCTCGTTGAAGGTAAGAAAGAAAGAAAGAAATTCTAGAGAGAGAAAGTTAGAGAGAGAAAGAGATGAAGCCTTGAGAGAAGACCAAAAAAAAGAAAATAGAATTATGAGAGAAGGCTTACACTCTCCAAGGATGGAGAGGGGTTTATATACATGGGTTTTGCCACTTGGGCGTGCCACTTGGGGGTGCCACTTGGGCTGCGGATCAGGTATACAGTGGGTAAAGACCCGTCCTTCTTCCGCGAACTAATCTAATTCTAAACTACGTATTACTAACTAATGTAACTACTACGAGCTAAACAATGCTTAATCATATCTGGGGTGACCGAATCTTTCTTATACAAAAATCGTATTCCTAACATTAAATAATAAAATAATCAAAAAAAATATTTTTCTTTTTTTTATAAAATTTTCTTTTTATATTAAGTTTGTAAAAAAGTCATTTTCACCCCCTGTAGTTAATTTTGTTCAATTTCCACTTTTTCAGTACGCATTTGCATTTTAATACGTTTTAGGTTTATCTGATTTCCTGTAATTGTTAATATTGCTTATCTGTGTTATTTCATTGTAATCCGATTAGTGTAATCAAATCCAAATCATTATCTGGTTACTTTCCTCAAATCACTCATTCCAGAACGTTTTCCCAAAATACAATTTCAACCTCGTTGGGACATAACGACCCGTGAACACACTGTGCTTTTAACGGATCATAAATTGATCACTTTCTCTCTTATAGCTTGACTTAGTTGACCAAGAACTCTTGGTTGACTTAGTTGGTTAGTTTGGGAGGAGTCATATAACAAAAACACGGGTGTAAAACAAGGGTTAATCCTAATGCCTCTTATCATGTAGTAGATCTTAACTACACGAATGTAGTCTCACTTGTGGATTTGAGATGGTCCTATCGCAATTTCTAGAATCTAAGTGCTACCTGTACACACATCATAGCATAAATGCTTTTCCTACCAATTCTAGGGGCGAACCTCACATATTTGGGGTGGAAATTTTTTTTAGTGGTACGGTTTTTTGTGCTAGTCATATAATTTCCTATCCATGAGATGCTTATTAAGACCAAAGTTTCACTCCTAAATGTTGTAAAAAATTTTAAATTGGCGCTAAAATTGCCCTAACAAATATTTCTCTTGGTTTTATTACCGATTTACTATCAAACAAACAAAAATCAAGTGCAATTGCATTCTCTAAGGTGTCTTCATTTACCCCCTTACACTTAAATCGAACATTGTCCCCAATGTTCACATAAAAGATGTAAAAGTAAAGAAAATGAAAGAATGAAACAAATACTCCCCTGATTCGTTTGGTGTGGATCGTGAGGTAACATGGTTAGAGCTTCTTCCAAGAAAGATGAACGCTCAAAGCTTCCCTTCCGAAATATAAATCATCTCCTTGTCCAAAATAACCTGTTAACCTGAAAAAGAATAAAGGCGAACCTCGCGTAAAATCGGCGGTATAATCTATAATAGGATATAATGCTTGTGGAATGAATGTTTTTGCAGAATTCCTGGAGATTATAAGTTAGAGAATTAACAAAATTTTTTATGATTCCGGAAGAAAAACAAAACTTTCAAAAATTTCAGAAAATTACTGCCTGACGCCGTCAGGTTGTAAGGCCTGACACCGTCAGAAATGATCTGACAGAATTCTCATGTTAAGTTTCCGGAAAATTTCTGGAAAAACTATACCTTACTTCCTAGAATTCCTGCAAAAATATCATTATGACTCGATACAAGCATTTGACTCAAACAAATACTAATATGTATGTTAATTTACATTGTTATGATTCATGTTCATTCGTTCTCATTAACCGATTTAGATCTCCCTTACACTTATCTTTTGCAAAATACCTTTATATGTAGTTAAGACGAAGTTAAAAACAAAATAAAGCATTTTCACAAGTTAGTTTTTGAAGCATGAATCAATAACAAGAAAAATAACCTACATACGGAAACAAATAAAATCAAACAAACAAACAAATAAACACAAAGCTTGGGTTGCCTCCCAAGAAGCGCTTTTCTTTATTAACGAGTCTTGTAGCTAGACTCAAAGTCACCGTACATTACGTGAGTTCATCGTTAGTCACGGTTTCTAGGTCCTCCTCTTGTCCGGTTTTATAGTCCGGTCCTAATTTCAAACAATCCTTGTAGAAACCGAATATCCTTTCCATGACATAGTCTACTCCCCTACGTGTATCCTCATCATTCCTATAGTAGACCGCTTGTTTAAGCTCCTTCTCAATGTTTGACAAGTGTTGGAATTGCTCTATCTTATATGGCATTTGGTAGTTCACTTCATCGGTCTCATCCTTAAATTTAACTATCCCTAAGGAAGGTTCATAAGTCATTCTAGAGACCTCAATAAACGGTTTTCCCAAGACTACTTGAGTTAAACTTGCATCGACTATTGGGCGGATATCTTCTACAATCACAAAGTTGGTGACATAGGTGAAGTTTCCTACATAAACCAGTAATCCCCTAACTCTTCCCGTGAAGTTACTAATCCATCCCTTATCGGGGAATACCCTATACCCAAGTTGATTTTTCATTATCAAGTTGTATTGGGCTCTAGTCATGATGTTTATGAGCGATCTAGGGTCGATGTAAGCTTTCCACACATGCAAATGTCCAATGTTGCATGTTATGTTGAGATTAGAAGGGTCGCCCGTTTTGATAATCGGATTACCTAGGAAGTATGGTGTCTCGGAGTCATCAAATAAATCCTTGTGGTATGCCCGCTCTTCCCTAGTTGGTAACCTATTGAAGTAGACCTCTTCATCATCTACTTCTTTAATCTCATCTTTCCTAATTTCCTTATCTACCTCGACTTTCTTAACTTCATCCTTAGGTTCATTATCATCCTCACTCCTATCAATTGGTTTAGTAGTGACGACGTTGACGAAATGGACATGTTTGGATGAAGAAGGGTCCTTGATTTGGGGTCCGCTATTAGTGTTCCTAGTGTCCTTATGTGGAGGTAATAGCACTTGGTTGGTGAGGGCCTTCAATAAGTTGTCAATCTTATTGGTCATCTCTACTTGTTGTTGATTAAATTCGGATGTGAATTTAGCTATACGAGCTTCTTGAGATGCCATAAAATTGGACATCAATCCATCAAAGGGTATTTGATGAGACGAAAAGTGTACCCGTTTTAGGGGGTCATTTAAGCCCTAATTCGAGTAAATATGATCAAATATTGCCCTAAATCGTTCCTTTTGTCATTTTAGGTACTTTTGAGAAGAATTCTGGAAAACACATCATTTTGGACGTTTTTGGAGCATAAAAGTGAAGAAAACGACAAAGTCTCAAAAGAAGCTGGAAATCCTTCCTGATGGCGTCCGAGTCACAAGGAGACGCCGTCAGCCAACCTAGACAAAGGAGTGGAATCAGATTACATTAGACGCCCTAAGAAGAAAATGAGATGTTTACACCTGACGGCGTCAGGTGTTACAAGGAGTAGGCCGTCAGGTGTAAAGTTAAAGAGTGATGGCCCAGAGCAGGATTACAAGTGACGGCATCAGAAGTAGATCTAGGCCATCCGAGAACGCTAATGGCGGCGAGCTGACGGCGTCAGAACCCATAACCTGACACCGTCAGAATGTAAAATCTATAAATATTTTTCTATTTTTCATTCATAAGTGTGGAACTTTTGGTGCAACTTTGGGAATAAACCCTAAGACGAATTTGGCTGTATTTTCAAGGGTTTTTCACCCTTGATTCTTCCATGTTCAATTAAAGATAAGTCTTCACTTAAATTAATCAATATGTCTATGTGTTGGTTAATTATATCTTATGCTTGTCTTTCAATTAACATGCTAGGCTAGATTTATCTTGTGTTTGCTTAAATCTAATGAAACCTAACTATTGATTATTGGTTGTTGGTGTGTTATTAATTGTATTGGATGAATGTTTATCGATGTTGGCTTAAGAAAACTGGCTAACCTCCTATACGGTAACTTGCTTGAACGTCTTAAGAAACATGAACCAATGCGTACTAGGTTTTTATGGTAGTATTTAATGCATGAGCCACTGTTTACAATCCCTATGATTGGGTGCTTTACGCATCTTTGTAGAAGGAGATAAGAGCTTATAGAGTTGGGGAAGTACGTACGCCACCCCAAGAATGGTATTAAGGAATACACCCGTCATCCACGCAATTAATACACACTAATTAACCGGTAAAAGATAGTTAGGGAGTAAGGAAATCTAAGTAAACACATTTGTCTCCATGTAAGTTTTACAACCTTTTATTTTCTCGTTATTTTATTTTTATTTGCAATAGTAGCTTTTGGGTTAGTTGGCTAGCAACTAATTCCGCCCACTCCTTCAAACCTGAGATTTTACTTGCTTCCCTAAAAATATAAAAACACAAAAAATAATCTTCCTTCACCCTTAGACCTATTAGAGTAGTTTTTCA
The DNA here is from genome assembly GCA_014162995.1 of Artemisia annua. NCBI lineage: Eukaryota > Viridiplantae > Streptophyta > Magnoliopsida > Asterales > Asteraceae > Artemisia > Artemisia annua. Next base: position 56,781 of record LBNU01013932.1, on the reverse strand, counting down.
ATCCTAATGAACACTATTCCTTGTGAAAGAACGATCAATCCCCCGTACTTACCACTACACTATACTACATCGGTCAGGTACACTGCCTGGTGGGGTTGTAAGCTTCTCAAGATCCCTTGAGAAGTAAAACCTGTTGCGTTGTCGCAATCCTCACGTATCAGGGAGTTCCATGCAATCACGAGTGTCGTGGGGACCACTACATAATTCGCTCGAAGAAATGATTTTATTCACTTGGCTTGAAGGGTTAGGAGCCTCCTAGGATTTCATGAGAAACTTGACTTGGTCTTCAAGTTCTATGATCCTATGGTCGGAAGTGCTTGAATTATTCGAAGTCAAAGATATTTCCTTGACCGTTTTATTCAAATCACGGGGATCATTCCAACTTTTGTTGTCATAAAGAGCAAGATCTTCTAGGAGATCCCATGATCGTTCCACACTTAGATCACGTAGCTTACCACCGGCCGCTTGGTCAATGGTTTGCCTTATGGGGATATTGATATGGTCATAGAAGATTTGGACTTGGAGCCAAAGGTCTATGCCATGGTGAGGGACTTTTTGGAGTAAGTCCTTGAATCGAGTCCATGCCTCGTAGAGGGTTTCGCCTTGACGTTGTTGGAACATCAAGATATCATTCCATAGCTTGGTAGTTCTTCCCGGTGGGAAAAATTGAGCAAGGAAACGAGTTTTGAGATCATCCCAAGAGGTGATGGATCCGGCGGGAAGACGCTCAAGCCATTGACTAGCTTGGTCCCGCAGAGAGAATTGGAAGAGACGCAATCGGGTCGTCTCTCGAGTGGCAACATCAAGGTCTATGGAATCTACGATTTTGAGGAAATCCTTGAGATGTTGATTTGGATCTTCGGAACGAAGTCCATGGAATGCGTGATGAGTGCTCAAACACTCATCATTTTTGGGTCAATTCTGAAACGCAAAACACCTGAAGACACGCAAAATCACATCAAAATGTAATGAAAATTCCAGATGTGTTTTATGTGTTCCAAATGCAAAATGTTAAAAACAATGAAAATAAGCAGAAGTTTGCAGAATGGCCAGTTTTATCCCAACTTCTCATTTTGCAAAAAACAGTCCTGTAGTTTGAAATTGTGAGTTTTATCATTTCAGGTCCTTGGAATGTTTTTAAGTCAATTTTTGGTCCTTGAATGAAATTTTGGGAAATTGGCAAAACAGTCACTGAACTTGGGGTATTTACAAAATTGGTCCTTGGATTTTAAGTGGAANTTATTTTACCCAAAACCAAATCCAACCCAAAAACCCCTTAAACCCATCCCTTACCCAGGCCCAAAGTTACCAGCCCAACTCCACCCCTTTTATAATAAAAACTTCACCCCCGTTTTTATTACTCCCCCCTTTTCTTCTCCTTCCCCACGTGGGACTGCAACTCAGTACACAATCCCCTCTCCTCCAACTCACCTTCTCCATTCCTTGTCTCCCCAACCTTAGCTACCATCCAAGAAGCAATTAATGCCCAGAATTTCCTCCAAGCTATCTATAACTGCCTCTTAAGACTTTTGGCGCCAAAAGCAACTTCAAAGGCTGAGATTGAGTTTGAGTGATCCAAGGGCTACAAATGGAAGTGGGAAAGATTCAGAAAGTCCCCAAAAACCCTAATGGTTCCCTATATAAAGAAAGAAATGCAGTTTGGAAAAGAGTGGTCACCATAGTTTAGTTTTATGTCGTCTTTATAAGTTCTAGTCTTAAAAAGTGTCATTTCCAGTTTCAAGTTAGTGAACTAAGTATTTTTATTGTATTGTAATCTTATTCAATCATCAAATTTCAGTTTCTTTGTGGAACTTTAGTTTATGCAAATTTTACTCAAAATCTCATTTTGGCTCAATCTAGTTAAAAGTTGTAATTTAATGTTTGTTTGAGTTTGTTTAAGCTTATCTACAAGCTTTCTGAAGCTTTCATATCACCTAAATCAGTTTAAGCTCATTAACTCCAAAATTCATAAAAACTATAAAAAATTAGTGCAAAAATAAAAAAATCACAGAAAGAAGATAAAGAAGGCAAGGAGCATGGTGAATTAAGGATGGCCATGGGTTAGTGCTCTGTGGGGAGCTATAGGTTGTGATCTTAGTTCTTGGTTTCATGTTCATTACTAGGATAACACATTGTAAGCTTTTGTCACTTATTTGCATGTTACTGTTTAAGTGTTTATTAGTTGATCACTTGTGTTTATTTGTACTCAGTTAGTGTATTGGGACTATTTGAAAGTGATTTAGTGATTGTTTGATCATTGTAATCCTTGGTTGTTTAGATTTCACCCTTAACTGCCATTTTAGTCAAATAGAGATCTTAGACATTTTATAGTTATTATTGTTGTTGGTGTGCCCATTCAAGCTTAGTTGATCATATTGAGACACTGCAAATCAGTTTTAGTACCTTTAATGTCCATTTGTTTCATGAATCTCTTTAACTCAGTTTTTAAGGGGTGTTTGGATCTGCCAACTACACTGTGAAGTTGTTGTTTTTAGTGGTTAAATTTGATTGAAACATGATCCAGTAGGTACTAGTAACTCTTAGTAATCAATTTTCACTTAGGTTTTGTGGTAAAAAGTCAATTGGATCCTTAATCTCAACTTTGTTATTCACTGTTAGGACTTAGGGTACCAAACTTCTCAAATTAGCTCTAAAACAGTTAACCTAGCTTAGGATAGCCATATTATAGCTTAAAACATCATAGATAATCATTTGTGCTAGGTAAAATCTCATTTTAGTCAACTTTAGATAAAATCTCAAAAAGTCAACATTGTGAGTCTGCAATTTTTGAATTAAATGGAGAATTTCATCTAGGCTTTAATTGTTGGAATCAGCAGTTGTGCTTTGGTGAAATTGAAGTTTGGTTGGTGTTAAAGGTTCCACAGGCCACCTCAGTGGGACCCAGTGGGTGGTAATTGGTTCCTGAAGCTCACCACCTAGCTTACTACTCATTTCCACCATTGTTTGAGTTTTTAGCCCTGTGGATCCCACTTGAAATCACTCCATAAGTGTGTCCCATTTCTGCTTCAGAATCCAAATAAGCAAGTGCTTATTTTGATCTCTTGAGTTATTCTGTTGGTTTTTCTTGCAGATTTAGATTCATCTAAGTTCTTTTCATTTGTTTGTAGCTTATTTTCCAACTTGTGTAATCTGTGGAGCTTGTTTCAAGCTTATTTAAGCTTAAATTCTCAATGTCAAGCTAAAAGCTTGACTGTGATGGAAATAAGCTTACTTCTGGCTTATTATTGAGCTCCACTAAACTTCTTTTCACAAAAGTTATCCATTTCCAGTGTATTTATAGTTTTGTAAAAAGAGAAATCAAGAATCATCACCTTTGCTTTTAGTGATAGCTTCTATTTAACATTTTTTAGCTTTTTAGCTTATTTTCCAACTTTTTCATTAAGCACTTGGTAATTTTATATTTTTCCTAGGGTTCTGTACTTATAATAGATTTTTTAGAAAAATTTTCAGATTTTTCTCTGGTCATTTAGTATTTATTAGAATTTAAATTAGTTTAATAAGAAATTAAATAGTCATTAATTAATAATAAATTAAGAAAAAAACCAAAAAATTAGATTTTCAGTTTTATAATTAGTTTCATAATATTTTAGATTTTTCCAATTTAAATTTGCATTTTTCCAAGTTATTTTCCTATTTATTTCATATTTAGGTAATTTAAATTAGTAATTAATCTTAGTTAATTAATAATAATTAATTAAAAAGTCAAAAAATTATTTTTCTTTTTCTAAAAATTTTCTTTTGTCAATTAGATTGTAAAAATATGTTTTTCATATCCTAGGCATTTTTAGATTTTCGTTTTCACTTTTATTTTCGTACGTGTACGTTTTTATAAACGTATACGTATATTCTTAGATTTGTAAACGTTTACGTATTTCAGTAATTAATTTTAGTGCTTGCTTATTGGTTTCATTTGTAATTTTGTAGTTTAATTCAAATCAAATTCACTTTCCCATTCTCGTTTCATAAGCACTTGATCTCATATTCGCTTCTCGACACAATTCATACCTCACTGGGATTTAAACGACCCGGGAATATTCTATACTCTCCTTGGTGCATTGAGCCCTTAAATAGCTTGACTTTAGTTGACCAATTACTTGGTTGACTTTTGTTGACTGTTTCTGGGCCAATCAAGCATTTTTTCAAAAATATGCCCTGTGCACAGTTGTGATACCTAGTTTCATAAGCTTGCACAAGCTTCATTAAAGCTTGTTTGATTGTGCAATTTGTTGATTTGGGAAGTCCTTGTGGCTGTTT
>LBNU01013932.1:36518-47451 GCA_014162995.1 Artemisia annua | reverse complement strand
AAATTCATTTAGTAAATTTACATATCAATTTATAATTATATCACTAACCCAAGCTGAATTTATAGATCAATCACTATACATATCATAAAGTTTGAACAAATGCTATGTAAGATAAAATGATAAGTCAAACTAGCATCAAGTAAACAAATATTAATACAAATAAATTTGAGACGTTGAAGCATTACGAGAAAAATATGCTGCGAGTAAAACATTGCCACGTAAAAAAAATATTATACGTAAACTAAAATCTACCTTCGTCATGCTAACGAACTTTCAGAAAAAAACCAAATAAAATTAATACATTACGTTCAATATCACTTTGTATCCAATCATAAGGATTGAATTAATTGTAGATCCGACACAACAAAAGAAAGATTTCATATGCATAAGCAACTTTTAATTTATTATAAGCCCAAATGATGGGTTCAATAAGTTCTTGCCAATAACCACGTTTAATTTATAAATTTATCAAACTTAACGTCTAGACACAGTGATCACATAGAAGAAAAAGGCCATATACGGATAACGAAGTACCGTACGACTATATTACCTAGTATGTCTATGCCCATAAGAAATAGCGTTAACATAATCTTGATTGTTGAAAGCTCACATAATGACTAATCAAAATGGAATTTGATTATCTATTCCCCAGAAAGCTAATTATTTCCAAATGGCTCTTTGTGACAACCCGCAAAATTCCTCCTAAGTTCTATTCGGAGAAAAGATCATCTATGTTGAGTTTGGTATTATTCGTGAGAAACTAGACGTATTTATATTCATTTCTATCGGAAATATTATTCTGAGCACGTTGGTGCTATTCCCGTGTCATGAATTCATCGTTTACTAGCCTAAACGAGCCCCGAGCCTCATTTCGAGAAGGTTTACAAAAATTACAAAATACTCCCTGCAGTTTACTTTCCCTACCGCCCCTTAACTTTTTATAATTATTGAATGGCCCCTTGACTTGCTAAACCTAAACCCTCCCTATATAAGCTCACTTATACTCATTTAGGGTTAGTTAACACCCTCCCTCTCTCTTGCAGCCGACAACCACACCCACTCTTCCTCTCTCATTTTTCTGGCCACCATTCCGGCTAAATCTCCACCACCACCGCACATGAGTTCTCACCACCACCACCACCAATATTTGTCATTTTTCATCCCCTTCATGTTGAGCTATTATACGCGCCATCAATCTCACCTAAACACCCATTTCATTCAAGATATACAATCGAATCCACCACCACTTTTCTCCTTTCGTGTTTTCTTGATAACCGAAGGTTGAAGGTGGGTTTATCTCGCCGTTTTCGAGGTGTTTGTGACTCTGTTCGATCCTCAAACCTAGGGTTTCGAGGGTTAGTTGCTACGGTCTAGTGTGAAGGTCATGAATAGGATTCATTTTGGAGTATACTCGTGTTCCTGCTCGTGGTCTCAGATGGATTCGTGTTTGGTTCGAGTTGTACTCGAAAGACACCACTGCCGCCTCCTCATTTCTCCTTTATCTCTTCATTTTCTAGCTTGGTAACCGTGAGATCTGTCTATCTCTTTGATTCTTTTGTTTATAAGCATAATACGAGTTAGTGTTATTGTTTTCGTGGATCTAGCAATTATAAAAACAAATTATAAAGTTTTCATGGATTATGAAAAAGGATTAAAACAAATTGATAAAGAACTCGTGTGGTAAGTAATGGGATATGGTCGTCTTTTGTTTCAGTCGTGGGTCAGTTTATTTGTGGTCGACCGTTTGGTTTAACTTAGGTTCAGATTCGTGTTGTTTGAGATCTGGATTATTGTGAGTCATTTGGTTTTGAGCCGTGGTCAATTCGAAGCCGAGACCTCATGATCTCGGTGGTGTTTGAGTTACTTATATTTCTTCTAGTGTCGAGCTTAGTTTCCGGATTCTCTCCATGGCAGTAATTCATTTTGTGTCTTGTTTGGCTTGTTGTAGTATGTTCATGATAGTGTCTAGTTTGATAAAACCAAGGATATGTTTAGAATTAGTAAGGAGAAATATAAGAGGTGTCAAGTTTTGGGTAACACATATAAAGTGTAAATGTGGGTACAAATGCTTTTGTGTGTTAAATTGTCACCTTGATGCAAACAAGCTAAGTGCTTTGCATCATTGTAAAGCATATCCCATATCGGGAATGATGCGTTTACACAAAGGGGCCTTTGACTTAGTTTGACCAATAAGGGAGTAGACCCGTTAGGGAAGACCTAAACACGGATTATGGCCATATGAATACTTTCACTTGATGTCACGTGAAATATATAAGTCCCATAGGTTTAGAAATGTCTTGGCTAGAGGCGTTTATCAAAATACTTGAGTTGGCAAACTCATCATTCATCAATGGCTTATCTTTCTCATGAGTTGTCTTTGCAGGCTTGGCATCTTCAAATCCAAACTTCTTTAAAATGTCAGCCACATACTTATCTTGGCTGATGAATATACCATCATGCAGTTGTTTCACTTGCAAGCCCAAGAAAAATGTAAGTTCACCCATGGAACTCATAGAAAATTTATTCTTCATAATCTTCTCAAACTCCTCACACATAGCTTTGCTAGTTGAACCAAAAATGATATCATCTACATATACTTGAACCAGCAAAATATCACCTTTGTTCTTCTTGATGAATAAGGTTTTATCAATTTTACCCTTTTCATATCCACAATCCAGCAAATAAGTTGATAACTTTTCATACCATGCTCTGGGAGCTTGATGCAATCCATATAGTGCTTTCTCAACTTTGTAAACTTTGTCAGGAAAATTTGGATCTTCAAAACCAGGTGGTTGGGTCACATAAACTTCTTCCTTGATTTCCCCATACAGAAAAGCAATTTTAACATCCATTTGATATACAACAAAATCTTTGTATGAAGCATAAGCAAAAAACAGTCTTATGGCCTCAATTCTTGCCACTGGTGCATACACTTCATCATAATCAATACCTTCTTGTTGTGTATATCCTTGAGCAACCAACCTTGCTTTGTTTCTGATCACAATTCCTCTTTCATCTCTTTTACACCTAAAAACCCATTTAGTACCAATTGCCCTTTTTCCATTAGGCAAATTGTGACAACCCGCAAAATTCCTCCCAAGTTCTTTTTGGAGAAACGGTCATTCAAATTGAGTTTGTTATTAATTATGAGAAACTAGAGGTATTTATATTCATTTTTATTGGAAATATTATTCTAAGCGCGTTGGTGTTATTTCTATATCTTGAATCTTCCGTTTACTAGTCTTATAGAGCCCCGAACTTCATTTCGTGAAAGATATAACAAATTACAGCTTTGGTCCCTTGGTTAGGTTCTGTCCACCGCCCCCTAACTTTAATAGAATTACCGAATGGTCCCTTGATTTTGATAACCCTATATATACCCACAACTAAACACATTTATAAAAAATTTTAGGGTTCACTTGCTCTCCCTCTCTCTTGCAGCCGACAACCACACCCACTCTTCCTTTCTCAATTTTCCGGCCACCATTCCGGCTATATCTCCACCACCGCCGCACGTGAGTTCTCACCACCACCACCAATATTTGTCATTTTTCATCCCCTTCATGTTGAGCTATTATACGCGCCATCAATCTCACCTAAACACCCATTTCATTCAAGATATACAATCGAATCCACCACCACTTTTCTCCTTTCGTGTTTTCTTGATAACCGAAGGTTGAAGGTGGGTTTATCTCGCCGTTTTTGAGGTGTTTGTGCCTCGGTTCGACCCAAGACATAAGGGTTTCGAGGGTTTGCTTGTTTAATTGTTTTGGCTTCGTTGTGGTTCGAGTTGTACTCGAAGAGACACCATTGCCTTCATCTCCTTTCTCTTTTGTTGGTAAGCCGACCCACAAATCTGTTTTTGTTGTCGTTGAATTGTTAAACCGAGTATAGTTTGTGTTAGTTTTCGTGGATATTAATGGATTAAAACTATTGCAGAAACTTACTTTTTATTTCTAAACCTTTTTAAGATTTCTTTTATAAAACCCGACAAAGAATTTAAAATGAATAGTTTTATTTAATTCTTAAACCCTTTCGTGTTAGAATTATTAACTTGCGATTTCCTTATAAAACCTATTGGACTATTTTAAACCATTTGGGATTATGAGGTAAATACCGAAACTAACCAATTGACCTATTTTATATTAAATAGTAAATTGTCGTCATTGTCTAGATCTTCTTTAATTAACTTGAGTCGTTAGTATTTCTTGATCTTGTCAATGTCGTTTTCCCTTTTGGCGTGAGTTGTATGTTGATGTCTTTATCATCTTGGCGTGAGTTGTATATTGACGTCTTTTCATTTTGGCGTGAGTTGCATCTTGAGTCTATGTCTTCTTACCACACCACACGAAACATAAAGCTTTCTTACAAAAACATTGATACTAAACTTTTATAAGTAATGATTTGAGTAATCCACAAAAACTATGACACATCGTCTTTTATAGACTTTATTATTGTACGAACTATATTTTGAGATAATCGTATGCGTACTAGGATGTACCCTCGTGTTCGTACTACTTGGTGCCGTCGTGCCCATCTTTTGGATATCGTTGTGATTAGCTCTAGATGCCAAGTTGTGTCGGTCGTGATCTATGCATTGCTGTGGCTAAGGTGAGTTCATAGCCCCCTTTCTTTTAAATGAGTTTTCATAACTATTTTTGGGGGAGAATACATGCTCTTTTAACTAAACTCAATGATTGTTTATCTGATTACGTGAACGGTTTGATTAAGATTTGATTGGTTAAGATTTGATTTATTTGATTGATTGATTGATTGATTGATTTACCGAAATACTTGATTTGGATATTCGAATGCGTTATGTGATTACCTGGTTTATATATGAGAGCTTCATAGCTCAAACCATTTTTATTGGACCTGCTACTACTTGGTTTTGCTACATGTGTTGGCTAGATAAGGTTAGACGGAAGTAGAGTTGACCTAAAGCTAGGGCACTTTGACCCTAGTTTGGAATAGACTCTGCTGCGGCCTAGATCTGGGGCAGTAACGGGTGGTTCCTTGCTGTGACCTGGCTTGTGACCGTTGATTCATCTTTCCTAAGATGATAAATTATTGATTGAGATTGAGTTTGAGATTGAGATTGAGAATGTGATTGTGATGTCTATACCTGCCTCTAGTCACATATAGCACTTAAACTCTTCAGGTCCATAACTGTTTTTATAACTTAAACTCTATGCACTCACCAGCGTAAGCTGACCTTTAGCGTGTATTCTCAGGTTTAAGGCGATAGCTCACTATTTGAAGGCGCTTGGCAAGGGGCATGGTCATAGGCGACTCTGATGAACATTTGGGACCGCTTTAATTATTTTATGGGCCTATTTCCGCACTATTTTATATCATGTAAACCTTATGCTTTACATAACAGTTTTCATTCCAAATAAATGAAATAAAAACCATTCTTTGTCCTTGTGTTGTAATACCGATTTCGTAGCACCCCATTGCATGTATGCTTCCGCTAGACCTGAATTTTGGGGGTGTTACAGATTGGTATCAGAGCCTAGGTTATAGAGAATTGGGCATTTTAAAACCCAAACTATAACCACTTTTGCGAAAACTAAACCCTATGACCGCTACGTGCCTGTCTGCCAAGCCGATGCCTCGCGTAAGATTTTATTTGAGGATGTAGTTGATTTGATAACTGAGAATACATTGGATAAGATATTGAATGATATGATTGATGATATTTGTGATGAAATGTTTGCGATATAATTGATGAGTTTGAGTACATAATCAGTTTAGTGTGTGCCTTACTTTTGGATATTTCATATCCGCCTATCTTAGCTATTCACCATGAGCATTTCCATATGCTTATGTAAGTTCCGCATCTATCACTGAGTTACGCTATTTCCTTGCGTAATCTCATTATTGAATGTTGATTTTGCACACTAGTCGTAGTATTGGGAATGATTTTGGGATATAACGGACATATTACTAGCGTAACTAGGCTGAGTGTTTCAAAATTCATTGAACCTCGGGTGAATGTAGCCTGATCACCTACATTCAACCAGGGACAGTTGGACATGGCCTGATCAACTATGTCCGGCTCAGAGGTGAATTTTGCGATACTGAGGGTAGTTACAACAGCATTATGTTCGGGTTAGAGTTGCCTTTAGGAGTGATAAGTTGTGTGCACACACAAGCATTGAACTCAACACCTAAGCCTGCATTTGCACACGACACATTGGCATCGCAACATCTCATGAATCGTAATGCTTCTAACACCACTAAACGTCCTCGTTTATGTGGAAATCCTGTTGTCGCCATCGAGCATAGTTCGCCTTGGGTCGGCTAGACCTGATCGGCATCATTTGAATCCGAGTTGCTTATTGTCATAAGCCTCGTCGATTTTATTGAAACTATTGATTTTGGTTATGTTTGAATTTGATTTTGGTTACGTATGGATTCGATTTTGAGTTTCGTAATTGAATTGATTTCCGGTTACGTCCCGAGTGGACTTTTGATATTTTGAAATTTATTCCGGATACGTTGGATTTAAATTTTGATACGTTTGGATCTGATTTTGGTTTCGTTTTAACTAATTTCCGACTACGTCTTGATATGACTTTCGGATATTGATGGAATTGGTCTTGAGTATGTTCGGATTTTGAATTTGGATTGTTGAAATCTGTGATCTTCGGTCTCGTTTCGAATTTGGATTTGGCAAGTAGCCTCGTTTCATTCTGCGATCTAGTCACAGCCCCCTCTACTTTAAGCTCGTGCTCGGAACCGTATGATGAATATTGAATTTTAGCCGTAGGTACCTATTCGTTGTTTTGAGCAATTCTTGAATTGAGCCAAATCATCGACGACGTTAAATTCTTATTTCTTAACAACTTGATACACGGCCGAATCTCGTGACAGTTCTTGTTTGATGAGTTGCGAGATTAAGCTAAAATCAAGTTGTTACTAGGTTTAAGGTTTTGGTGATTTTGCTCGAGGATGGGAAAGTTTATTCCATCGAAGTAGGCTACCCAAGTGATGATTTTCTTAACTAAGGATGTTTATTTTCTTAATCGATGACATTCACTTCCTTAATCGATGATGTTCGTTATCTTAATCGACGTTATTCATTTCTTAGTTGAGGATGTTCATTTTTCTCAATCGATGTTGTTTTAGCGACGATGTTCAATTGAGGTTGTACTTTCCACCTCTAACGTATGTATCGTGCCGAGTCAATCGACTCTAACCGATTGCTAGTAGCAATCGACATCCTATTACCGAGTTGTACTTTGAACTTGTTAAATCTCCCAATCAGAAAGGATTTCGTGCGTAACAGAATTCTTGAGATTTTGAGAGGTAACTTGAATCACGACCATTGGGACAACCACCTATTCCTTCTCTCGTCCCACGGAAATACCCTTTATCTTTGCTCCTCTCTTATTGGATAGTGAAACTGCTTTGAAAATAATTTACAAAATGTTGCCATATTACAAGATGTTTTACTACTATTTCGTAAAAATCAAAATTTCGATTTTACCACTACTTGATAAAGGATAATTGTTTTTCTTGTTATCTTACAAACTGTTTTATGAAATTGTCTCACAAGACGATTTTATAAAATATATTTATCATGCTATGGATCTAAATGCAACCTTGCTACTATCCTAAATATCGAAGTTTTGATCTAACTACCATTTTATAAAAGGTGAAATGTTTCCTTGATACCCTGTAAGTTATTTTACAAATAACTTAATAAGATGATTTCATAAAACATTTTACTGCCTTGCTGCAAGATTATGAAATCAAACTGAAAATTGAGATTTGACTTTCCCACGAATTTTAAACAATGGGTCGTTTTCCTATGACCCGATGAGCCGTTTCACAAATCTTTTTTGTCGATTTTTATTTTGCTGCTATATCGTAAGCTAGACCTTGGGAAACGAATCCCGACCTCTACACGAGTATCTGTTGATAATTCCACTCAACCTGTTCAACTCCTGTTGGTCCATCTCTCTCTTACTTACTCTTTCGGGATTTCAACGGCACTGCAAAAGACCCTCTATGGTCGCGAGTGCTGATCGCCGACTTGTTGGATAAAGATGGAGATACCCAATTTCCTGACCTTGAATTTGTTCGTAAATCTATCCAGAAGCTCGTTCGAATGCAGAACGGAGATGTACGCTACTCGTGTATGATTAGAAACACTGATGATGTAAGCCTTTTCAATTCTTGTCATATCGATCCTTTCAGATTCTTGCTAGAGTTAGATCGGTAGCTCACCAACTCAAGCTACCGTCGGAACTCAGCAGCATTCACGACGTTCTTATGTCTACAATCTAAGTGATGACTTGCCATTGAGGCCGTTGTTATTCCTCTTGGAGAAATTTTAATATCTTAACGTTAGAACCTTGTTGACCTATTGGAATTTTGAACCTTGGAATTTGACGACTTTCATTTAGTCGCATTCTTATCGATAGAGTTTGTCGAAACTCGCTAAAGGATTCTAAACTCGCGTAGGGAAACGTGAACACGAATCCTCGTGCGTATATGCTTATTTCTTTCAGAACCTGATGAGTAATTGGAATTGAATCGGGAGGACACGATTCTTTTAAGGAGGTGGGACTGTGACAACCCGCAAAATTCCTCCCAAGTTCTTTTTGGAGAAACGGTCATTCAAATTGAGTTTGGTATTAATTATGAGAAACTAGAGGTATTTATATTCATTTTTGTTGGAAATATTATTCTAAACGCGTTGGTGTTATTTCTATATCTTGAATCTTCCGTTTACTAGTCTTATAGAGCCCCGAACTTCATTTCGTGAAAGATATAACAAATTACAGCTTTGGTCCCTTGGTTAGGTTCTGTCCACCGCCCCCTAACTTTAATAGAATTACCGAATGGTCCCTTGATTTTGATAACCCTATATATACCCACAACTAAACACATTTATAAAATTTTTTAGGGTTCACTTGCTCTCCCTCTCTCTTGCAGCCGACAACCACACCCACTCTTCCTCTCTCATTTTTCCGGCCACCATTCCGGCTATATCTCCACCACCGCCGCACGTGGGCGCGGTTGTGTGCCACCACCAATATTTGTCATTTTTCATCCCCTTCATGTTGAGCTATTATACGCGCCATCAATCTCACCTAAACACCCATTTCATTCAAGATATACAATCGAATCCACCACCACTTTTCTCCTTTCGTGTTTTCTTGATAACCGAAGGTTGAAGGTGGGTTTATCTCGCCGTTTTTGAGGTGTTTGTGCCTCGGTTCGACCCAAGACATAAGGGTTTCGAGGGTTTGCTTGTTTAATTGTTTTGGCTTCGTTGTGGTTCGAGTTGTACTCGAAGAGACACCATTGCCTTCATCTCCTTTCTCTTTTGTTGGTAAGCCGACCCACAAATCTGTTTTTGTTGTCATTGAATTGTTAAACCGTGTATAGTTTGTGTTAGTTTTCGTGGATATTAATGGATTAAAACTATTGCAGAAACAAGTTTCATAGATTTTGTGGATAACAAATGAATAAAAATGAGTTGTTGCATTTGTGGATTGAATGGATTTAAAAACTGAGATAACTTACTATTTTGTGGATTTAAAATGGGATTGAACATGTTTTTTTTGGAAATATGATTCGTGTGGTAAGAATGGTTAGAAAATGATGTTTGGATTGATTAGTTTTGTCACGGGTCGGGTCGGACCCACACTGTTTTCGGGTCGCAAGTATATGGGCCTCGGGTAGTTTTGGATTCGCTTATTCTAGTATTGGTTGCACTTGTGTTGCGGTAAAAATTCGATTTGAGTATGGTTGTGAATTCTTGTCTCGGTTAAAAAAAAGGGGTTAATTGATATTACTTTCAAATAATAAAAGTGTGATAAAGTTGTGTTAACAAATACTGATGACAAGGGAAATTTGCATCTGGGTATATGTTTACCTCTATGGTTATTCTGTGTCTAAAATGGCGTTAGTATTGTGCTTTGTGTGTTGGTTGTGTTTTAAAGCTAACAAGGGTGCGTTTGTTTCCAGCTGTGTTAGGGAATGTTTGTTGATCAGTTAAAATGAGTTGCTAGAGTTATGAATACGTTAATATTGTGATAATAGTCAAATAAGGGTGCATTCATAGTCAAAAAGGTGCGTTAGAGTTACTGCTTCATTTTTGAATTTGGTAAAGAGCTAAACAGCCCATGTGTTAAATAATAAGCTTGTGTTTGGTTTCGTTTAAGTTGGGCCGAATCCCATTGTAATTAGTGGGTAAAATTGTGAAGTTTATTAAGTATTTAACATTAACTAACGTGTCGTTTGGTGGTCTATTGGTACGCTTCGGAATTATTGGGAGTTGATAATTAATATTGGTTAATACGGACGCTTAACGGATTAAATATTGAGATGACGACTATAATTAATTGACTATTTTGGATTTGTATGGTTCGGGCAATTATTGGACTTAAATCAATACTCATTGGACATTGGACATTTTAGACTTATTGACTTGAAACGAATACAATATATTAGACTCGTGACGAATTTAATATATTTGATTCGCAACGAATATACAATAAGTAAATGATGTCTAATAACTAACGAGTACTTCTATTAAACATTGTTTGAGAAATTTGATATTAATTTAGTCACATGACTTGGAAAGAGTATATAAGATGGACGCGTCATGCCTGAAATTATAACTTTTCTAAAACTACTTTTTATTTGCTAACCTTTTTAAGATTTCTTTTATAAAACCCGACAAAGAATTAAAATGAATGAGTTTTATTTAACTTCTGTGAAACCTTTCGTGTATAGAATTATTAACTTTCGATTTCCTTATAAAACCTATGGACTATTATTAAATCCATTTGGATTATGAGGTAGAATACCGAAACTAAGCCGATACTATTTTATATTAAATAGTAAATTGTGCGTCATGTTCTAGAATCTTCTTTAATTAACTTTGAGTCGTTTAGTATTCTTTGATCCT
>LBNU01013932.1:18456-36037 GCA_014162995.1 Artemisia annua | reverse complement strand
CAAAAACTATGACACATCGTCTTTTATAGACTTTATTATTGTACGAACTATATTTTGAGATAATCGTATACGTACTAGGATGTACCCTCGTGTTCGTACTACTTGGTGCCGTCGTGCCCATCTTTTGGATATCGTTGTGATTAGCTCTAGATGCCAAGTTGTGTCGGTTGTTATCTTTGCATTGCTGTGGCTAAGGTGAGTTCATAGCCCCCTTTCTTTTAAATGAGTTTTCATAACTATTTTTGGGGGAGAATACATGCTCTTTTAACTAAACTCAATGATTGTTTATCTGATTACGTGAACGGTTTGATTAAGATTTGATTGGTTAAGATTTGATTTATTTGATTGATTGATTGATTGATTGATTTACCGAAATACTTGATTTGGATATTCGAATGCGTTATGTGATTACCTGGTTTATATATGAGAGCTTCATAGCTCAAACCATTTTTATTGGACCTGCTACTACTTGGTTTTGCTACATGTGTTGGCTAGATAAGGTTAGACGGAAGTAGAGTTGACCTAGAGCTAGGGCGCTTTGACCATAGTTTGTAATAGACTCTGCTGCGGCCTAGATCCGGGGCAGTAACGGGTGGTTCCTTGCTGTGACTTGGCTAGTGACCGTTGATTCATCTTTCCTAAGATGATAAATTATTGATTGAGATTGAGAATGTGATTGTGATGTCTATACCTGCCTCTAGTCACATATAGCACTTAAACTCTTCAGGTCCATAACTGTTTTTATAACTTAAACTCTATGGACTCACCAGCGTAAGCTGACCTTTAGCGTGTATTCTCAGGTTTAAGGCGATAGCTCACTATTTGAAGGCGCTTGGCAAGGGGCATGGTCATAGGTAACTCTGATGAACATTTGGGACCGCTTTAATTATTTTATGGGCCTATTTCCGCACTATTTTATATCATGTAAACCTTATGCTTTACATAACAGTTTTCATTCCAAATAAATGAAATAAAAACCATTCTTTGTCCTTGTGTTGTGATACCGATTTCGTAGAACCCCATTGCATGTTTGCTTCCGCTAGACCCGAATTTTGGGGGTGTTACACAAATCCACCAAGGTCCAAACTTCTTGTATTCTGAACTGAAGAAGCTCTTCTTGCATGGCCTCTACCCAGCTTAAATCTTGTAATGCTTTATAGGCATTTTTGGGTTCAACTTGTGATAGGAAACAAGCAAATAGACAGTTTTGCAGATCTTTATGACTGTTTCTTTGATGAAGAGATCTTACAAAGAAAGCTTTGTGTAAGATATCTTTTTGCTCTTTAGTCATCCTCCTAGTTTGCACAGTTGATGATGGATCACCCAAAATGTTTTCTTTGGGGTGAACTTTGTGAACTCTTGTAGTTTTGGTTGGACTAACTGGAATACTAGATTCCAAATTAGTAACATCTGCTGCAGCTCCAAAGATTTGAGGATCAAGAGCCTCATCATCAGTATCAGCATAGATCTCTGTCAAACCAGGTGTAGTGGAATCATCAGGGTATGGTGAATCAGCAAGAGATATACCCTGTGAATCAAAAGTTGGAAACTTGTGTGTAGCAGTAGTGTTGCTAGGTCCAGCAGCAGAGTGTTCATTAGCAGTAGAGTTATGAAGACTGCTGCTAGAAGTAGTTTCCTTAGGTTTTTCCACCACTTCATCAACTTTTGGTTCTCCCTCACTTCCTTTAGGAGAATCTTGGACAACATCATCTTGTGAACTCCTTTCCTCCTGTGTAGGAGAAATATTTGGTCCAAGGCTCAATTTTTCAATCAACACAAACTCCTTTTGGGAATCAGCTTCCTTAGCAGCAGAGTCATTTGATTGATTACCTGCAAGAGAGTTAGTATCCATTCCTGCAAACACTGGCTCATAATTCATGGTTTTGGTTAGCATATCAATATCAAATAGCCATTCTGGTCCAGTTCCTGCACTATTGGTTTTATTCTCATCAAACTCAATATGCAGGTTTTCTTCCACAAATCTAGTTCTTTTATTGTATACTCTATAAGCTTTACTATTGACAGAGTATCCAACAAAGTAACCCTCATCAGCCTTTTCATCAAACTTGCCTAATTGGTCTTTGGTATTTAAGATGGTAATAGGACACCCAAATGGTCTAAAGAATGCTATCATTGGCTTTTTACCATGAAATAATTCATAAGGGGTCTTATTATGAGGCTTAACTACCTTACTCCTATTTTGCACAAAGCAGGCAGTGTTCACTGCTTCAGCCCAAAAAGGTATAGGTAATTTTGAATCTGACAACATAGTCCTAGCAGCCTCAATCAATGTTCTATTTCTCCTCTCAGCTACACCATTTTGTTGAGGAGTTCTAGCAACACTGTACTGTCTTAAAATACCCTTACCCACACAGAACTGATTCATTGTATGATTCTTAAACTCAGTTCCATTGTCACACCTTATTATCTTTACCTTGTGATTTATTAGGTTTTCTATTCTAGTTATGAACTCCTTAAGAATTTCAGGTGTTTCATCTTTAGTAGCTAGAAAGAATACCCAAGTAAACCTACTATAATCATCTGTGACAACTAGACAAAATTGCTTCTTATTCAGACTTTTCACAAAAACAGGTCCAAATAAATCCATATGAAGCAAATGCAAAGGCTCATCAATAGTATTCACAACTTTGGACTTAAAAGATACTCTGTGTTGTTTACCCTTTTTACAGGCAACACAGGTTTCATCATTTTCAAAAACCTTTGAAGGTAATCCTCTTACAAGATTACTTTTTACCAATTTATTCATGGTTTTGAAATTTAAGTGTCCAAGTCTCCTATGCCATAATTTGGATTCATCAAAGGTGGCTTTAGCAAAAAGACAAGTTACATCTCTTCTAGGAACTATGTTCTTTATATGATCACTGTATATGTTGTCATTTCTTGGAACTTTGAGTACCACATACTTGTCATCTGGTAACTTAAAGTCAGAAGAAAGGACAAGACATTCAGTGTCAGTAAAAAGAACAAAATTCCTTTTGTCACACATTTGTGAAACACTAAAGAGATTAAACTTAAGTCCTTTAACTAACATCACATTTTCAAAATTCAAATTTCCTGTTTTTATAGTACCAATACCAACAATTTTTCCACCTGTAGGATCATTACCAAAAGCAACACATCCACCATCAATAGGCACAAAATCTTCAAGTTGGGATATGTCACCAGTCATATGTCCAGAGCATCCACTATCCACAATTCCTTGGTCTTTTAGCTTGTCTTGTAGATTGCCCTGCACATAAAGTAGAGAAATTAGTTTCTCTTTTTGACCCAAGCCATTACTGACTTGGATCTGCCTTGTGCATCAACATAGTTATATTTAGTAAGATCCATTGATGCACTGTTGTTGTTGGAAACTTGAGTTAAAGCATTTGATTTTGGTTTCCAACTCCAACAAGCTGAGGCCTTTACAGCATAAAAATGATTTCCAACAACTGTATTTGGTAACTTTTTAGGCACAGCAGTAGAGTAAATTGCCTGAGCAGCAGAGTTTACTCTTGAAGTAGCAGCAGACCCAGTTGTTTTATTTTGAAAAGGCCTTTTTGGTTGAGCAGTCACAATAGATCTAGTAGCACCAGATCTCAGTAACACTGCCCTTGGAACCATATTTCTTTTGGGAGGTGAGTGATCTCTTTTTGAAAAGTTTTGATGATTCACTCTTGTATATTGGTTCCAAACTGGTTTTTGATAGTTAGCACAATTTGCTTGAAGATGCTCAAAACTACCACAATTATAACATGCCTTCTTTTTAAGATAAAACTCATTTCCTAATCTGTTTGAGACTAGGCCATTGAAGTTTCTTTGGTTTCCCCTAGGCTTGTTATTGAACCTTTTCATATGATCTCTAGGTATCTCTTGGTACTCAACAACCTTTTTAGACAAAGCATGACCTAACACAGGTTTTAGAAACTTATCCTGATTAATTTTAGGCTTGACAACTTGAGGAACCTCTTCCTTTTTAGCACACTGTGTTAGCCTATCAGCACTCTTTGACACATTAGAACTTTGTGTTGACCTAGTGGTTGGCTCATCTAATTCATCTTCACTATCTGACACCCAATCTTCAATGATTGGAGCATCAGAATTCATTTTTGCAACCTCTGGTATAACACTAAGTGACTTACTAAATTCTCCTGCAGATTTTATAAGCCCTTCAACATCTACAAATGACAGTTCTTTCCCAGGTGGTGCAAGTGCACTTTTCATGGGAGGTGGAACCTCATTGTATCCTATGCCACTATACTTTCTCATCAGTTGACACTCAATTATGTTTTTATCATGTTCATTAAGAATAGAAGTAGCATACTTTTGTTTATCAACTCTAATGATGTGCTTATCTTTTTCCTCAATAGCTAAATCTCTAGCTTTTTCAGCCTCAACTAACTTTCTTTTAAGCATTGCTATTTCAGCATTTTTAATTTCAATTTCTCCATCTTGTATGTTTAACCTATCAACATACTCAATCTCACATTCTTTCATATAGTCAAGTTTTCTTTCAACATTTTCAATACCTACTTTATAACCTATGTTATCAAGTCTCAGAAACTCAACTTCTTTTAGCAAACTCTCATTCCTAACCTTAAGTTCTTCTATAGTGTCAGCACATGATTTAAAAGAACAAGAAGATTCATTAGATTCATGTGATACCTCAGAATCTGAGCCAGATGATGAAGAAGCATAAGCCATTAGAGCAAAGTTATGCCCTGTAGTTGTCACTGCAAGCAGGCCATGGTTTGGTTCTTCTTGTGCCAAGTCACTCCAGTCATAATCTCCCAAACCATCACAAGACACCAAAGCAGTAGTTGGCTTTGACTCTTCTGCAGCCTTCTTGGTTGTGTCAACATTCTTCTTGGGAGCTCTGCATTCTCTGGCAAAATGTCCTTTCCTATTGCAGTTGAAGCACTCCATTTTTGACTTGTCAAAACCCATGTTTCCCTGTGGATTATACTTAAGTTGCCTTCCAGTTCTTTTGAAGAACTTTCTTGCCCTTAAAGTCAGCATAGCCATTTGCCACTTCATATCAATTTCTTCCAGATCATCAGAATCAATATGATCAGCATCTTGGTTTAGAACTTGAGTAGCTGTGGTGAGATCAGCCAAGAATGCACACAGAGCAGCATCACTTGCAGTGTCCAAGTTATTGGAACTAGCAGCAGAGATACTGGTGCTAACAGTAGAGACTCCATAAGCAGCAGAGTGACCCTCTAATGAAGTATTGCCTTTGGTAGAAACAAAAGCAATATTTTGAGCTGCTGATGATGAAGTAGACGAATTTGATGCTGTCACAACCCACAATTTCAGGTCATTTCCCAAACCTCGACATTTCACTATTCACCCGTTACTATTCATCATTTACTATTCATCGATCACTATTCATCATTTTACTATTCATCGTTTTTGGAGTCAATTTGAGATTCCGAGACGCGTTCAGAAAATCTACTATTCACATGACACTATTCATTCCCGGAGGGAAAGTACTATTCATGCATATCATTCAATTNGGAACATTATGTAATTTCAACCATACGGGTGCTGAAGTAACTTCCTCCTTAGCAAGCGTAGTATTAGGGGACCACACATTAAGGAAAATAGGCATCGAACGAATCAACCATGGCCCCGACTCTAACACTTTATCCATACCATCCTTTGTGGAGAATTGAAAAAGAAAGAACCCATTATTTAACATAACACGTTCCAATCCAAATTTAGCCCATGTATTCTTCACATAATTCTCCACAACAGGGAAAGCAAGACGTTTCCCAATAAAATACCCATATAGTGTGTTAACAAACCTCGCTGAAACATCATTAATTTCTTTCATTGGAATTGTAACATGAGCACCCTCCACACGCTCCTCATTACGCAATTCACATAAATTAACGGATTTAAACAAATTCTTTGTTTGAAACAACGAAGCATAAGACAATGTAGGTGCTGTTTTAGATCCACTATTAGCATCTTGATTAGCATTAGAACCTTGTGAATTAGCCGTAGCAGCCATGGAATCGACAGTCTCCATAGCGAATGAACACGGAATAAAAACCCTAACTAAATTAAAAACGAAAATCAATGGAAAAAAAAACCCTAAAAAAACCCAACAACCAGTGGATTGATTGATCAGGAGGAACAAATCGACCCTCATTGAAACAACCCTAGATCGACAAACAAAAGATCGACAAGAACGAAGCAATCGCGAGATCCTAAAGTAATAATCGAATTCCTAACAAGTAACCTACAGTCGATCGTCTCTTAGGGGATGAGATCGATGTAGGATCACAAGGACAGAAAGTCGATTTAAAATTTTGGTTTTAGGGAAATCGCCATTCACCAATCGGTTTTAGGGTTTTTCTATTTTTCTGTGATTTATATAAAGTTAAGCTTTATGGATAGGGGTGTCAAAAGATCTGTGGAACTGCCAAACCGAGCCGACCCACGCACGCAAAAAATGATAACCATGAAACCGAAACCTGAAAAACCTTCTTATCAATGTTTTTGTCGGCTTTTATTTTCTGTGTAAAATTTGTGAGTGGGAAGTTAGCAATGAAGGTGACAATTTATAATGGTTTTTGGTATGTAACATAAGTAGGATATTGAAACATGCTTAATAAGAGCGTGAGGTAAACGCATTAATGAACCCTATTTAAGGGAACTATTAATGTTCGTTATCCATCAAATCCCGCATTTGCGAGTGTACTAAGACATCTCATAAATACAATATTAGGCATTACAACTTATAAAACTAAAGGTACAATCCAATTAAAACCATAAACCAAAGCATCTAATTAATCACCCAAGTAAAATAAGGAGGTTGGAATGTAGCAAAAAGAAGGATGATGTTGACCTTTCAGTTCCAATGAAAGTAGTGGAAGAGGTGAACACGAGGTTTAAGAACACTCTATACGGTTACTTCCTTGGTCAACGCCTTGCGTTTCCTGTTGTTGATTACTATGTACGCAATGCATGGGAAAGTTTGGTGTGCAAAAGGTAATGATGAATGCAAAGGGATTCTTCTTCTTTAAGTTCACTTCGAAGAAATGTGTTGATGATGTGCTTGAAAACGGTCCTTGGTTGATCAGAAATGTTCCTATTATTCTTAAACCATGGAATTTGAACACAAATCTACTTAAAGAGGATTTGACTAACATCCCGGTGTGGGTCAAGTTCCATGATGTTCCCCTTGCTATGTTTTCTGATGATGGCCTCAGTCTTCTAGCCACACTGATTGGCACGCCCAAAAGGTTAGATGCTTTTACAAGCCAAATGTGCAAGGAATCGTGGGGCCGTAGTAGTTTTGCTAGATGCATGATAGAAGTGAAGTCGGATGAGGTGCTTCGGGACAGCCTCACTGTAGAGATACCATTACTTGATGGTTTGGGTTCGACTATTGAGAAGATTCGGGTTGAGTACGAATGAAAACCACCTCGGTGTGAAAACTGTAAGATCTTTGGTCATACTCTGAGTGATTGTCCTAAAGTCGTTACACCTCCAGTTCAATCTACTAAGTCTGTTAATGATGGTTTCATGACTGTCAATAATAGAAAGAAAGGTAAGCAAGGTGGTTCTACAACTCAGGGTAATAGAGGGTTTACTAAACCAGTTGTGGGTAAGCAGTTTCAGTATCAACCCAAGAAGACTCCAACTGAGCCTAAGAAGGTGGATGGCACTAAGAAGAGGTATT
Source organism: Artemisia annua (assembly GCA_014162995.1). NCBI lineage: Eukaryota > Viridiplantae > Streptophyta > Magnoliopsida > Asterales > Asteraceae > Artemisia > Artemisia annua. The sequence continues at coordinate 28,341 of LBNU01013932.1, read as the reverse complement.
CTGATGTGCCTAGTACGAGTGGAATGAAGATTTCTACATCTAATCAGTTTACTGCCCTTAATATTGATGATGCGGATGCTTTTGGTACTCCGTCTAATGATAACAACAAGGAAGTGGATGCTGGTAGTTCCATGGAAGTTAATGCGGAGGAGTCTAGTAAGACAGCTAGTACAATAGAAGTTAATAAGGATGAGTCTAATAAGACATGTAATACAATGGAAGTTAATGAGGAAGAGTCTAGTAAGGGTTCTACACCTATTGTTGAGAAAATTGGTAAGCTTGAAAAGCTACTTATGGATGGTGTAGCAACTCTTGTGGATGATGATGGTCATCCTATCCCGTCGACTTCTGCCACTAAGAGGCTTGACCCATTTTCAAAGGTGGGCGAAATTGTGGTGTCTGATTCTGAAGACGAGTTGGTTGCCAACCCATTTGATGAGTCTGCTAATCTTTTCGGTGGGGGCAAGAGTTTGAACAAGATTATGATGACTACGATGATTATGCGAATTAGGTGTATGATCTTCCCGGTAATTTGGATGCTTTTAATGCCATGTATGGTACCAAGCTTCAAGGCCTTAGGAAGTAATTTATTTCGTTGTTCTTATGTTATCATTTGAGTTGAGGTTTGATTTCTAGTTTTAGAAATTAGGAAGTATCTTGTTATGTAAGCTTTTAGCCTATGTAACGGGCTGAGATGTGGGACTTCACCCATATCCATTGTACTTAAAAGTTTTTTTGGCTAATATATTTAACAGGGTGCAAGATTACTCTCCTTTACCTAAAAAAATAAAGCTTGTATATTAAACACGGTTCGGTTAGGGTAACCTCGGATATTTACATTCTCGTTGACATATACACGACACAAAATTATTTTCATAGAGAAAATAAAATTACTCTATCAATTAAGTTATAGGTAAAATTTTCTTCATGTTGATATTTTAATCTTTATAGGTGTCTTTATGGTAATTTAGATCGATTTGTATGTGTCTTTATGGTAATTTGCTCGACTCCTTTTGACTAATAGAAGGGTTTGTGTATGTAAAATTTTTCACTTGAATTTATTCGATTCTGTTTAGATTGCATAATTTAATTTTGAAAATGTTCAATTCTCTAATCGATCGATTGCTTTTGTTGAAATGTTGTTTTACTAGACAAAGGCGATGCCGGGCTTGTCAAAAGAGCTAATCTTTTGATACTTCAGTTATTAAATGAAGAGAATTATAGGAAGCAGCACACAAGTAAATTCTTTGGTAAATTTTACATTTAAAGCTTTAAAATTTATTGTTAACGTTGCTACCAAACTTTTTGAACGGTAAAAAAGCTATTATTGTTGTTGTAGTCGTTGTTGTTATTATTATAAACATCCCTTTATTAGAAACTTATAGGATTTATAAGAAATTAGTGGGGAGCTACGGTACTATCTGAGCCCCACTCCTTTATTTATTATTATTATTATTATTATTATTATTATTATTATTATTATTAAGGAACGACCATTTAAAGGGTTATATAAAATAAGCATGTTTGATTGACTAAGATTTCAACAATAATGTCTCATCCTATTGGCCATAAAAGATAAAACTAATTTTGATTTCGGTCAACATTTGGTTAAATTCGTTATAAAAAACACTATAAAATCAATTGAGTCAAAATTTTGATAAAAAGGTATGTTAGAGAAATGTGGTTTATGTTTGTAAGTTTAGTGGTTAATCTTAAATTTATTTGCATAGTTTTAAATGTAAAATTATTACCTTTTATAATGAACTTAAGTGTAAAATTATTTTTCTTCCACTTTTTGTATCTTGCTGTCAGCACGTTCCAATCTGGTTCCGCTTCTGATTCAAATAAGAAAGTCGCAAGTAGATGTTTCCTATCCCTTAAAAACCCAACCTTCATACCCAATAGTTCAAAAGCCTTTAAAATACTATCCCACGTTTCAAGCTCTTCCTTAGCAGTGGTGAGCTTGGTGTTCTTGATCTTAGCAGCTATGCTAACATTCTCACCAATCATACCTGCCACCAACTTAGGACACAGGCCTTCAGGTAAGCGCGCCATCATGAAGAAATTGCTTCTTCTGAAAGCATAGCCTATAGTAGCTTGATCTGAGGTCCTCTGAAAGCTCATTATCAATGCAGAGACCTCCGTATATAATCTTGAAGTCAATGAAAGTTTTTACATCTTCGAATGCGGGGTTTAAGGGTCTAGAATATTCTAAAACTCTTGAATCTCTAATGCGAGGTGTTCTAGGCTTCTTAGGGACGACAGTTAAAGAAAGAGACTCTGTGTGTTCACGTCTCTTTGATCCTGAAGTTGATGCAACTATTTTCATAATAAATTATTTTCAAAGAATTAATAAATGTAATGTAAGAAATTGGTTTTTCTATAGATTGTTGCCTTTCAAAAAAATAAAATAAAATAAATAAAAAATCGAGTAACAGAAAACTCAAATTACTTACCTAAAGCCATTTGTTCTGCTTGTGCTTCTACATTCATAAGGCTCACAGAACCATCAACCTCATTCACATTATTCGCTTAGATGATGTAAGCTTACACATGTAAGATTAATAGTGAAACAAGCCTGCTAATATTGTTTCTGTTATTAATCTTTTATCTATACTGCATAAAATGGAGGGATGACATTCCCTCCTTTTGATAGTTACCAGTTGCAAACCACCTGATCTACGTATGGAACTAAACTCATTGGCCACATGAACTTGACCCTGAGCAGCATTTTGTGGCCCACACGAATGATCCACCAAGATACTAGTGATGTCTGGATCAGAGTTCGGATTCTGGCATAGTTGGTGCTGCCATTTCAAGCTGTAAATTGTTGAAATAAATAAATCAAACAAAAATCATTAAGTAGTTCTAACAGGAAACTTATGAGTAATATTACCTCTGGTTGACTAATAAATGCAACCTTGAATTATTCACAGTAGGAAGTAGACATTTGTGACGCAATTCTGGGTTCATTTCAATCAGTTTCTTTAATTAGCTCACTAGCCAATACACCCCTTGCTGTTACAACGTCTGTGTACGTAGAGAGTAGTGCATTCTCCCTAAAAACAGATTTTTTCGATAATGGTATAAGAACGCATAGATGTCTAATAATATGAAGATATATATAGATATTGGGTTGGTACTTATTCTAATGCTGCTACTAATACATTTAGTATCTATATTTCAGATATAACTTAAAGGAATATAACAAAGGCCAATTGTAAGTAGATATTTCCTCAGAAAATGTCAAATTTTGGATTACTTGCATAGGAAATACTAAAATCTAACATTACTACAAACTCTTATTTGTGAAATTCTTCAGTGACTAGCATGGACAACATTCTTTCACTATACACCAAAAAAAATATACGTCAAAATGTTGGTAAAAGAGGAAAAATGTAGGTAGAAAATCACTGATATGATCAAAAACGAAAAAACAGTGATAACATTATTATTTTTTTGCTGCAGCTCATTTTTTCCATCCATCACCTTAAAGTTATATTAAACTCATTGGAATGCTTCAATAGGGAAGTGAGAAAAAGAAAATTTCATGAGATAAAATTCTCAAAATTAAGTTTTCATGATTGTTTCATAAGGATGCTATTGATTCACTAACTAAAATTAGCTACGCTAGCATCCCAATGTATTAAGGCTTGAATTATAGGATTTTGCTTAAATGCCCAAGAAACACAATCCATCACTAATTAGTTAAGGGGGACTTTTTACCAAAGATTACATTGTGAAAACACTGTAATCTATCCATCTATTTACCTAAAATACAAACACGTAAAAAGATTGTTTAGTTGACATATACTTAAAGAGTACCTAATATTCTCGATCATGAGAAGATTAGTCATGTCCGAGAAAAGTTCCCCGTCAAATGGTTTAAGAACTTTAAGCTCCTCATTAAGAATGTCTAAAGCTTTGGCACGTTCATTCCTGTAACCAACAATCAATATAAATACAACGAGAAAATCAAGCCACCTTTTGAGAAAAAAAAAATACTATTACTAAAGTTAATGATAATAACTCAAAAGAATCTTACTTATCCAATGCCTCTATGTACTTCTGTTTAAGAAACTCAGACAACATTTTAACCGAATAATGATTATCAACGACGCGAATAAAACCGGCTAAGTACTTCTCCAAATTATCCCAATCCCCCTTAACAACGAGCTCCTTGATATAATTATTACATCAAGGAGATTATTGTTAAGGGGGATTGGGATAATTTGGAGAAGTACTTAGCCGGTTTTATTCGCGTCGGTGATAATCGTTATTCGGTTAAAATGCTGTCTAAGTTTCATAAATAGAAGAACCTAGAGGCATTGGATAAATAAGATTCTTTTGAGTTATTATCATTCACTTTAGCAATAATATTTTTTTTCTCAAAAGCTGACTTGATTTTCTCGTTGTATTTATGTTGATTTTTGGTTACAGGAACGAACGTGCCAAAGCTTTAGACATTCTTAATGAGGAGCTTAAAGTTTTAAACCATCTGACGGGCAACTTTCACTAGTACACAAAGTACATTTTAGAACGCTCAATTTAAAACGGTTCTCATATATAACCGTTCTAAACCATTAAAAAGTATTATTTGAGACGGTTAAATGGGTTAAATGGCAAACCGTTTTATTATAAGTATTTTATAGAACGGTCTTTTAGACAACCACACCATTGAAGATTATATATTACGGTTACTTATAGTCGCTTTATATAAAAAGTGGTTTTTCAACAATTTCGCTTTTTTTTGGGCGGGATTTTTCCCCCCTAAACAATTTCAATTCTTTTTAGGCTATTACTTTTGACTATTTTATCATTTCACTTCTCTTAGTAACATGCAAAACTCAAATATGAAATACACTCTCTTATCTTTATTTCTTTCATATTCTCTTCATAAACCTTCATCACTAGTATCCTTTAATTAAAGCCTACTCGAAAGTTGAACCATTCTTCACGCTCACTAATTTACACAATGTTTAATTTGATTTGCTTCATCAGTTAACACATAACCCGTAAATACTATGTTGTTGTTACTTTTTTCATTTATTTTTTAAGATGGTATTATTGATGAGTTGCAGGTGACTTTCTTGAAGATTTAAAGATGTTGTTTTAGTTTTTACTCTATGAAAAAGAAAACTATGTTCACTAACATAATATTTCTTTTTATCTTATAGTGTTCTATTATTTCACAACAATTTTACAGATCTGACTGTGGTGATATGATGTCCAGGTATTGGTGAAGGTGCCATGGTTGATGAAGGTGGAAACATACTATGAATCTGGTCAAAAGAAACTATCAAAATAAATAAATGTTATAATAATATAATACCACTCAAATTTTGAATATTTTTTTTTATTCCTACCTGGTTTTTTAAAACGGTTGTTGTAAACCATAGTAAATGATCTATTTTTTAAAACGGTCCAAAACCGCTATAAAAAACCACCCTTATTTTTTGAAACGCTCTATTATAATACGGTCAAGACTTGATTTTCTCGTTGTATTTATGTTGATTTTTTGTTACAGGAACGAACGTGCCAAAGCTTTAGACATTCTTAATGAGGAGCTTTAAGTTTTAAACCATCTGACGGGCAACTTTCACTAGTACACAAAGTATATTTTAGAACGCTCAATTTAAAACGGTTCTCATATATAACCGTTCTAAACCATTAAAAAGTATTATTTGACACGGTTAAATGGGTTAAATGGCAAACCGTTTTATTATAAGTATTTTATAGAACGGTCTTTTAGACAACCACACCATTGAAGATTATATATTACGGTTACTTATAGTCGCTTTATATAAAAAGTGGTTTTTCAACAATTTCGCTTTTTTTTTGGGCGGGATTTTCCCCCCTAAACAATTTCAATTCTTTTTAGGCTATTACTTTTGACTATTTTATCAGTTCACTTCTCTTAGTAACATGCAAAACTCAAATATGAAATATACTCTCTTATCTTTTTTTCTTTCATATTCTCTTCATAAACCTTCATCACTAGTATCCTTTAATTAAAGCCTACTCGAAAGTTGAACCATCCATCAATTATATCATCACCAACGCTTCCATCAACACGGTATTAATTCTTCACGCTCACTAATTTACACAATGTTTAATTTGATTTGCTTCATCAGTTAACACATAACCCGTAAATACTATGTTGTTGTTACTTTTTTCATTTATTTTTTAAGATGGTATTATTGATGAGTTGCAGGTGACTTTCTTGAAGATTTAAAGATGTTGTTTTAGTTTTTACTCTATGAAAAAGAAAACTATGTTCACTAACATAATATTTCCTTTTATCTTATAATGTTCTATTATTTCACAACAATTTTACAGATCTAACTGTGGTGATATGATGTCCAGGTATTGGTGAAGGTGCCATGGTTGATGAAGGTGGAAACATACTATGAATCTGGTCAAAAGAAACTATCAAAATAAATAAATGTTATAATAATATAATACCACTCAAATTTTGAATATTTTTTTTTTTATTCCTACCTGGTTTTTTAAAACGGTTGTTGTAAACCATAGTAAATGATCTATTTTTTAAAACGGTCCAAAACCGCTATAAAAAACCACCCTTATTTTTTGAAACGCTCTATTATAATACGGTCCGATACCGCTTTAAATAATATGTTTTAACCGTTTTAAAAAACTTATTTTGTACTAGTGTTTTCTCGGAAATGACTAATCTTCTGATGATCGAGAATATTAGGTATTCTTTAAATATATGTCAACCAAACAATTTTTTTACGTGTTTGTATTTTAGGTAAACAGATGGATAGATTACAGTGTTTTCACAATGTAATATTTGGTAAAAAGACCCCCTTAACTAGTTAGTGATGGATTGTGTTTCTTGGGCATTTAAGCAAAATCCTATAATTCAAGCCTTAATACATTGGGATGCTAGCGTAGCTAATTTTAGTTAGTGAATGAATAATATCCTTATGAAACAATCATGAAAACTTAATTTGAGAATTTTATCTCATGAAATTTTCTTTTTCTCACTTCCCTATTGAAGCATTCCAATGAGTTTAATATAACTTTAAGGTGATGGATGGAAAAAATGAGCTGCAGCAAAAAAATAATAATGTTATCACTGTTTTTTCGTTTTTGATCATATAGGTGATTTTCTTTTGGGTAAAGGGAACTCCACCCTGGCAAAATATATTAACCAAATAAACGTTTAAAGTACAATGGAATGTGGCTGAAATACCACATTAACCTCAAGCAACCGCTTGAACAACCACTGGATCATTTATGACATGCCATAAATGATCAACTAGCTACGAAAAACTAGAACAACCATGAAAGAAATAACATGTACGACACCTAGACATATCCACATTGCATATTACTTCGTCGACTTGCCTTGAACCTTAAAATCAAACATCTTGTTAAATTCCTCCAATTGCCCAGGTAAATCAAGCACCTGGGCAGCATAATCATTAGAAAAATAACCTTCGAGCTCGTTGTGTCCTCCAGATGATGACAAGTAATTACTCATAGAATCGTCTCGCTCAAGAACCTCATCATCACTATCAGAGATATCCACATCACCCACCTTAGAGAATGGATTACCCTTCTTAATACCCTCAACCACCGGAACAGGTTTCCCATTATCATCCACAAGCGTTACTTTCCCATCCATAATAAGCTTTTCAAGCTTATCAATTTTCTCGACGATAGGGGTACTTGGTTTACCAAACTCAATAGACTCATTAACCTCAGGGTCACTATCAATCTCCATAACATGACCGCTTTGCTCCCTTTGCGACAACCCAATCTCAGGCTCCATTACAGAATTGGTCACCTCATCACTAAGCGCACCAAATGGATTCTTAGTGACGATATCACTTAAATCATCATGAATATACTTATTAGAATTTTGCACATCACTCTTCGCTTGATTAACCGGATCTTGATCAGCATGCACATTAGGGCCACTAGCATTATTGTTAGTACCATTACCTTTTGAAGATGACGCTCCATCAGAACCCACTTTCTTTTTCGAAACTGGTTGCCAACGATAATTCAATGTGACCCTAGGTTTCGAAAAACGAACACCATCAATAACCTTCTCATGAGTGGGCCCTTTACCCTTACCTTTACGTTTGGTAGCTTCTACAAATCCTTCCTCATCAACATTAGTCTGAGTGCTATGTTGTTTAACATTCTTAGGGCATGTAGCATCAATATGATCAAAGATTTTGCATGAAGCACAACGAGGCGGCTTCCATTCATATTCAATATCAACGCGCACCAACGAATGACCTTGCCCATTAGAGAATGGAATAGCCACAACCACATGATCCAATAACTCGTCGAGAGATGAAACTTCCACAAGAGCACGAGCATATGAATTCTGACCCCAAGACTTAACACACATAGAGCTAGTATAGGAATCCAACATAATAGGCTTACCAAGTTGAGTCGTAATCAAGCTTAACCCAACATCCGTATAAGCAACAATTGGAATATTATGTAATTTCAGCCATACGGGTGCTGCAGTAACTTCCTCTTTAGCAAGCGTAGTATTAGGGGACCAAACATTTAGGAAAATAGGCATCGAACGAATCAACCATGGCCCCGCCTCTAATACTTTATCTATACCCTCCTTAGTAGCGAAATGAAACAAAAAGAATCCATTATTCAACATAACACGTTCCAATCCAAACTTTGCCCATGTATTCTTAACATAGTTCTCCACTATAGGAAAAGCAAGCCGTTTCCCAATAAAATACCCATAAAGAGTATTAGCAAACCTAGCCGAAACAGCTTCAATCACTTTTAAAGGGATTGTGACATGGGCTCCTTCCACCCGCTCCTCATTACGGAGCTCACATATGTTTATTGATTTGAACGCGTTGTTAGTTTTAAACATCGAAGCATATGAGAGCTTAGGCATATTGTGTGAACTAACATCACTAGAATTCATACCAACTAAATTAACGTTCCCAATCCCATCAGATGATGACTTGTTACTCGAAAGCTCCATGATAATAAAACAATAAAACAGTAGCAGAAAACCCTAAACGAAAAAGTAAAAAACAAAAGGAAAAAAACCCTAAAAAAACCTACGAGCTGTGAATCTTCAAAAAGAACTGGAGAACGAAACCCTTATGTAATCCATATCATTGTAATCGACTCTCATGAATAACTTAAGACCAGCGATCACAATAGAAGACAAAGGTTAAGCGAATCCCTAAAATAACAATCGATCTCCTGCTAACTAGAAGAAGAAAGAACGATTGAAAACAAGGGGGTTGAGGGATTCGCCATAGTGGCTGTCGGTTTAGGGTTATTGTTTTTCAATGATATAGGTGATTTTCTACCTACATTTTTCCTCTTTTACCAACATTTTGACGTATATTTTTTTGGTGTATGGTGAAAGAATGTTGTCCATGCTAGTCACTGACGAATTTCACAAATAAGAGTTTGTAGTAATGTTAGATTTTAGTATTTCCTATTCAAGTAATCCAAAATTTGACATTTTTCTGAGGAAATATCTACTTACAATTGGCCTTTGTTATATTCCTTTAAGTTATATCTGAAATATAGATACTAAATGTATTAGTAGATACTAAATGTATTAGTAGCAGCATTAGAATAAGTACAAACCCAATATCTATATATATCTTCATATTATTAGACATCTATGCGTTCTTATACCATTATCGGAAAAAATCTGTTTTTTGGGAGAATGCACAACTCTCTACGTACACAGACGATGTAACAGCAAGGGGTGTATTGGCTAGCGAGCTAAAGAAACTGATTGAAATGAACCCAGAATTGCGTCACAAATGTCAACTTCCTACTGTGTGAATAATTCAAGGTTGCGTTTATTAGTCAACAAGAGGTAACATTTCTCATAAGTTTCCT
>LBNU01013931.1:24300-44400 GCA_014162995.1 Artemisia annua | reverse complement strand
AACAAACCACAACTTCCTCCACACCGCGTGCACATTGGGCTACAACTTATTATGGTGGTAAAGTAAGCATCATATCGTCTTACTTATTTAGCATATTGATTTATATTGTTTTATGTAAATTTCACGTGTGTTTTGTGTGTGTAACAATGTAGGACATAAAGATGGTGCTTAGGAGGTTTGGTAGTAACATCATCTTCTCTAATGGTTTAAGAGATCCTACATATCGTTGCCTTATCAATTAAGTGGAACATGCACGAACATTTTTACTTTGATCAAAAATGCAAAATATTGATTAACTGTATTTATAAGTTACTAACGATCAACTATATGTAATTGTTTTTTGTAGCGCGTCAAGAAGCTTTAAAGAAAGAGATCGAGAAGTCACAAAAATTGTATCAAGAACGAAACATGAAAAAGGCCAATGAACAACAACAACAACAAGAACAACAACAAAAACAAGAACGACGCCACGACCATCGGTGGGATGAATACTTAGCATTCATATTAATATACGTTACAAATTAAATATGCAATATTTTACTTCATGTAATACCGATAAATGGACTAATACTATTGATTCATTAGCGAGTAAGTTTATTAAAAATAATGTGACGAGTATTCAATTTTTTGTCAATAATTATTATTACACTTTGTTGGTGCATTTTAATATTTTTGCTCTTAATGTGGTTTTTTGTCTTGAGTTAATGTCACTTTCTTAGTTATACGTCTTGAAATATTGCGTGACTTTGATACTTGATATGAATGTGTAAGTTATGTCGATGTTACATATTAAAAATGGTAGTATATAATAAAAATATCTTGACACTATCATCTTTATCCATAAATGGTACAAAGCAATAGACTATAGATAAAACAAATACGTATTAATGATTAGGGTAATCATATCCACAATTAGTATCGGCAATTAAGCGATTATGTGTTTTGAGAATTTATCATTTATATAGTTTTACTGTAGTTTAAATCTTATATAATAAGTAATATCATTTTGACGATTTATGTAGTTTAAACAATATAGATATACCATTTATATAATCTATTGTAAATTAAATTTAAATCTTACTCAATAAGTAATATCACTATGGAGATTAATTGATTATCTTAATATGATTTTAGTTTCATTTGTAGAATGACAAACAAATTTGGCAAAATGAAATTGTTATATTAGTTATTAAGAGTAGAAAAATTATATGTTGAGATTGANACTATATAATGTGTCAAAAATCACACACAACAAACCACAACTTCCTCCACACCGTGTGCACATTGGGCTACAACTTATAATGGTGGTAAAGTAAGCATCATGTCGTCTTACTTATTAATCATATTGATTTATATTATTTTATGTAAATTTCACGTGTGTTTTGTGTGTGTAAAAATGTAGGACATAAAGATGGTGCTTAGGAGGTTTGGTAGTAACATCATCTTCTCTAATGGTTTAAGAGATCCTACATATCGTTGCCTTATCAATTAAGTGGAACATGCACGAACATTTTTACTTTGATCAAAAATGCAAAATATTGATTAACTGTATTTATAAGTTACTAACGATCAACTATATCTAATTGTTTTTTGTAGCGCGTCAAGAAGCTTTAAAGAAAGAGATCGAGAAGTCACAAAAATTGTATCAAGAACGAAACATGAAAAAGGCCAATGAACAACAACGACAAAGACAACAAAAACAAGAACGACGCCACGACCATCGGTGGGATGAATACTTAGCATTCATAAAATATACGTTACAAATTAAACATGCAATATTTTACTTCATGTAATACCGATAAATGGACTAATACTATTGATTCGTTAGCAAGTAAGTTTATTGAAAATAATGTGACGAGCATTCAATTTTTTGTCAATAATTATTATTACACTTTGTTGGTGCATTTTAATATTTTTGCTCTTAACGTGGTTTTTTGTCTTGTGTTAATGTCACTTTCTTAGTTATACATCTTGAAATATTGTGTGACTTTGATACTTGATATGAATGTGTAAGTTATGTCGATGTTACATATTGAAAATGGTAGTATATAATAAAAATATCTTGACACTATCATCTTTATCCATAAATGGTACAAAGCAATAGACTATAGATAAAACAAATACGTATTAATGATTCGGGTAATCATATCCACAATTAGTATCGGCAATTAAGCGATTATGTGTTTTGAGAATTTATCATTTATATAGTTTTACTGTAGTTTAAATCTTATATAATAAGTAATATCATTTTGACGATTTATGTAGTTTAAACAATATAAATATACCATTTATATAATCTATTGTAAATTAAATTTAAATCTTACTCAATAAGTAATATCACTATGGAGATTAATTGATTATCTTAATATGATTTTAGTTTCATTTGTAGAATGACAAACAAATTTGGCAAAATGAAATTGTTATATTAGTTATTAAGAGTAGAAAAATTATATGTTGAGATTGATGTCTTCAAATATATTTATATATACAATATGGTATAAATTAAATATACTAACAATATTAGACCGATTTTCACAACAATAAAAAAAATTGAAACTTAAATGGTTTTTGTGCATAAAATAAAGTTCGAGTAATTAAGCGTAGTAATGTGGAGCTACCGTATTTGATATGATAAACCAAAAGGATAATTTTGTCACAAGCTAGATCTCAAAATATAGAGAATATCCACTTTGTTACGATTTATATAAGGGTTACATTTATTTTGCAAGAACCGTATGCGTTTAACCTCCCCTTGACATTTAGTATGTAACTTATACATATTAAAAATTTGCATGTGAAGAGACTCTTTTAAATGTAAAATCTTTAAAAAAGTTTCTTCACATATACTCTTTTAATGTCAATAAACTATTTTAAATGTGTGTCATGCTTAGAAAATGTGTTATACCATCGCAACTTAGATATATAATGACGAAAATAAGTGCAAAAGATTACGCTATGAACACTTATATACAGCCCATGTAATGACGAAAATTAGTGTTGAACAATACACTATGAACATTTAGATTAAGCCCGTGTGCATCGCACGGGTCTGAATGAGTCGGTCTAAATATAAAAGTCACCAAACAACTAATTAAACTCATTCATCTTAAACTCATGCGATGCTTACAAAAGTTGTGATACCATCACAACTTACAAACCTAATGACGAAAATAGATACCACACATTACACTATGACCAAGATAGAGCCCGTGTGCAACGCACGGGTCTGAATGACTAGTAAATTTATATAATTAACTAGGGATAATTTGAGTATTAACATAATTATAACGATTTACTTTGTAAATAATTGAACATGTATTCTATAAGGTCATATAAACCTAATTAATCCAAACGTTTTGTATCCTACCTTATGTATTCTTCACACTTCTTGGGCTGTCGACTATTATAGTGTAAAACACTAGTGATTTTGGCTATTATGGTTTAAGTTTGTTTTACTTTATACATATATTTATTGATGAGTTTGGCTACTAGATACAATGTCTTTATATACGTTCAAGCTTTTCAAGCCAAGCTCAAGCTTTAATCGAATTTTTCAAGCCAAGCTCAAATCTGGATGATTAAAGCTCGTCAAGCTATCAAGCCAAGCTCAAGCCTTATTAAGCTTGAGCTCGGCTCAACTTGATTACACCCCTAATAGAGGGGCCTCATTAGGTCCATTTAAAGGGGACCTAATGCATTAATGACTTATACATTGCACAAATGTACAAGTCATCAATGCGTTAGGTCCACTTTTAGGTCCATTTAGTTAGGTCTCTTTATCATTTTCCAAAATTGAAAAACTGATGATGTTGTATGATCAATGTGGACATAAAAGTTAATGCTAAATATAATACAGAATGGGCTTATGTATGTGGGCCAAAAAAAATTGTGCTATTGTACATTAAGTTGGGCTGTATTAGCGCTGTTTTTATTATTTTTATTTTATTATTATTATTGTTATTATTATTTTTTAATTTTAGTTTTATATTTTTTTTTTAAATATTATTTGTAAATTTGGTCTTTTATAAAAGAAGGAAAAGAAAATAAAAATGTAATGAAATCAAATTTTGTTAGTTGAAAAAAGTTGAAAAAAATAAAAGAGTTAGAAAGATCAAATCGGTGTCGCTTGATTTGATCTTTTTAACTCTTTACTATCATCTTGCATTCTATACTTCGTAGTTATTATTGCTTATTACTTATTGTCTTGCGTTTATTTATTATGTTCATATTGCCGTTGCTTGATCTCACGTAAATTCGAATCGAAAGTTTTTAAAGCATAAATTTAAAATGATAAATGGTAAAACTATTCAACTCCTTCTTGTTTTCCGCGCTCTTCATGCCACACAATCCTAAAATGATTTCTCGCTATGATTTACAAGTTACAAGAGATCTTCATTTTTTTATAAAACTTTTTATATACCACTTTCATTCCCAATATTTATTTACAGATACTGAATTATGTGCAATGATAGAATTAGCTAAATTTGTACCTTATAATTCATAACTTTAATTACTTACTTGACATTATAATATTGTGAAATAAATAATTTGGATTCATAAGTCATATGGTAATATCGAATAAAAAGGATTTTTAGGTTAGAAAATATATGATCAAAGTCAAAAAAACCCATTAAGAAAATATACAGTATGTCTTATCAACCTTTCTTATATTAAAATCCTTCTCAATAAATATATATATATATATATATATATATATATATATATATATATATATATATATATATATATATATATATATATATTGATCCAGATCCATACATAAACACACATTTCTTAGTTAATGTTTGCACATAAAAGATTATGATTCGATCTCTATACAATTATTATGCACGTGTGTGGCATGTCAACGGAAGTTCTAATCATCACATCATGACACATAACTTGAAATCATAATACAGAAAACGAGTTTTTATTATATCAAAAGTCCAGCTAATATGTTCTGTCCAAGATCTTGAAATCCATCGGCTTTCAGTTTATCAATATTTGCTTAATATATTTAATTAGCATTATCTAACAACTGTTGAACTATAATAATCACCACCTTAGCTACTTACATAAGTTTAATATGGATTTAATTATTCAATAGGTAAGATGAGCATATAAATATATGGTAACTTGGATGCTGAGATATATAAATATCATCCGATAGTAGTAACACGAGCACAGCCTGGAGAATAGACATAGATCTGGACATCGTTTTAATTCGTATCCCATCAACATGTATATGAGTCATCATATTTTAATGCATGCAGGCAATTGTAAAACTCCTAAAACATACACTAATGTACTCTATATGTATCCATCAACATGTACTCTCTATATGTATCTTCATATTTCAACTAATGTCAAGTGTATCTTCATATTACAACAATGCTCATTGGTATAGAAATTAACAATGGTTTAACCTGATGTAGGAGGTGCTCTATATGTATCCATCAACATGTACTCTCTATATGTATCTTCATATTTCAACTAATGTCAAGTGTATCTTCATATTACAACAATGCTCGTGTCACACCAATTTTTGAATAATTGGCCTTCCTCACACGTTCTTGCTTTGGTAAGGGAATTCTCTGACCACTCTCCAATTCTCCTCCAAAATTCTATTTTCGATTATGGACCAGTGCCCTTTAAGTTTTATAACAGTTGGATACTCAATAAAGACTTTGAATCCGTTCTTTGTAACTCTTGGTCCTCTTCGGGTTCATGGGTTAATTCTACTAAGGCCATTGTCTTTAAAAAGAAACTCCAGTTACTTAAATTGAATCTCAAGGATTGGAGAAAAGTGGTAAACTCCCTTGAAACAGCCTCTGCTACCTCGCTTCGAGAAAAAATTTCCTCCATTGACATCAAAGCTGAAATTGGTCCTCTTACTTCTCATGAGGTAATTACCAGGGCTATGTTGGTTAATGATCTAGGTACTTTGGAATATGGCAAGGCTAAGGACCTAAGACAAAAATCTAAGTCTAAATGGGCTCTAGAAGGCGATGAAAATTCACGTTTCTTCCATGGGATAATCAATAACAAGATAAATCGCTCTAGAATCAATGGCCTAAATATTCAAGGGTCTTGGGTAACGGATCCGACTTGCATCAAAAGTCATATCCTACACTCTTTTGAATTAAAATACAGTAAGGATACCACTCCAAGGCCAAGCTTTTCGAGTAACCTCTTCAAGCAAATCTCTTCAAGTGATTCGTCATACCTTGATCAACCTTTTAGTGATGACGAAATAAAAGACGCGGTTTGGAATTGTGGTAGTGATAAAGCCCCCGGTCCGGATGGGTTTACATTTAAGCTTTTCAAGAAGTATTGGGATGTTATTGGTGGAGACATCCTTTCGTTTGTTAAAGAATTCGAGACCACGGCTTGCATCCCAAGAGGTTGTAATTCCTCCTTTTTCACTCTTGTGCCTAAAGTTGATGACCCGATTGTTATTGGTGACTTTAGACCAATTAGTCTAATCGGTTGCCAATATAAGATCATTGCAAAAGTTCTTGCAAACCGGCTTGCTAATGTCATTTCATCAGTTGTTGGTGAAGTTCAAATGGCCTTTATCAAGGGTCGCCAAATAATTGATGGGCCACTCATGGTAGATGAAATTATTTCTTGGGCTAAATTGAAGAAAAAAAAAGCTTTTCATGCTCAAAGTAGACTTTGAGAAGGCCTTTGATACCTTAAATTGGTCATTCTTGGATTCTACTATGTCTCAAATGGGATTTAGCCATAAGTGGAGGAAATGGATCCATTCATGCCTTGATTCGGCATTCGCTTCGGTTCTCATTAATGGGTCACCTACTTCAGAATTTAAGTTACATCGTGGTCTTCGCCAAGGTGACCCACTTTCTCCACTTCTTTTCATTTTAGCAATCGAGGCTCTTAATGTAGCCTTTATTGAAGCTAAAAATAAAAACTTCTTTCATGGAATAGAAGTAGGAGTTGATAAGGTCCATGTTTCTCACCTCCAATTTGCGGATGATGCACTTATATTGGGTGACTGGTCTAAGCCTAATATTGAGAACTTGTCTAGAATCCTCACTTGCTTCCATCTAGCATCCGGCCTCAAAGTTAACTTCAACAAGAGTAAACTCTTTGGCATTGGTACCTCCCAACTTGAGCTCAACTCTTTTGCTACCGCTATCGGGTGTGTTCCTTCTCATTTCCCATGTACTTACTTGGGTCTTCCCATTGGCGCCAACATGGCAAGATGTGCAAAATGGGACCCCCTAATTGATCGATTTCATCAGCGTTTATCTAGTTGGAAAGCAAGAACCCTCTCATTTGGTGGACGTTTAACCTTATGCAAATCCGTCTTGGGAAGTTTGGGGGTGTATTACTTTTCTACTTTTAAGGCACCTAAAACGGTTATTAATAAGCTTGAAGGTATCCGTAGGAAATTCTTTTGGGGTGGGTCTTCGGATTCTTACAAAATTCCTTGGATTGCTTGGAATAAGGTCATCTCTTCTCCTAAACAAGGTGGTCTCGGCATTGGTAGCTTAGTAGTAAGCAACCAAGCTTTGTTGGCCAAATGGTGGTGGAGATTCTTGATTGAAGATAGTGCCTTATGGTGTAAAGTTATTCGCTCCATTCATGGTCCTCAAGGAGGTCTACATGATGCATCCTTGATTCGAAGTAAATCGGGTCCATGGTATCGAATTGCTAAGCTCAAGGAGGACCTTCTCAATGACTATGGGATTAACTTGCCCTTGATCTTCAAGAAAAAGATTGGTAACGGGGAGTCTACACGTTTTTGGTTGGATAATTGGTTGGGCGGTCCTACTCTAAAAGAAACTTTCCCTCACATTTTTCGGTTAGACAATCAACCGAATTGCTTGGTTTGTGATCGGGTTCCTGATACTACTAATGGACCAAGTGATGCAAATACTCTAAGCCCTAACACCCCTGTCCATTCCAGCAACATTGTACGCCCTAATCTTCACTTTACTTGGGCATGGACAAGGCCTATTAGATACATTATTGAGCAAGCTGAGATTGTGGATATTTCAAACATGTTGTCTAATTTGGTTCTTTCACCCTCCTGTGACATTTGGGAGTGTATTATTGATGATACAAGAAGCTTTTCGGTCAAAGGTTTGAGAACTCAAATTAGTAATACTACTATCACTTTGGATCAAAATCATACAAGATGGAACAAGTTAGTTCCTACCAAAGTCAATATAGCATCTTGGAGGATCGCCAAAGAGAGACTCCCGACAAAAATCAACCTTGACCTGAGAGGTATTGACCTTCACTCGGTTCGTTGCCCTCTTTGTGATGATGATTTAGAGACGGAAGAACACCTATTCATCCACTGCCGTATTGCAAAACAAGTTTGGTTAGACGTCTTAAGATGGTGGAATCTCTCCAATGCTAACTTCTCAACCATCAATGAATTGTTCTCCCTTGCTGATCATGTTCATCTCACACCCAACCGGATAGGTTGTTTTAATGCAGTGATTCACACAACCCTCTGGTTCCTTTGGCGTGCAAGAAATGAATTGGTCTTTGCTTCCAAGCATCCGAATAAGGATCTAATCCTCAACGACATCAAACATTACTCTCACACTTGGATTTCTAGCAGACTTAAGAATTGTTCCCTTAATTGGATAGAGTGGTTTTGCAATCCTTGTAACACTCTATTCTCCACTTTGTAACTTGTTTTTCTAGCTCCTTTCTAGTTTTTTTAATCAAATTGCTATTCGAAAAAAAAATGTCTTCATTGGTCTAGCTAGTGTATAACATTCTGCGTTTCATATTTTACCATTTACAATAATGTAAACATTCGCTTCTTCGTGTTGCTGCAGAATGATGTGGTGCATGGATGGGGTGTGGATTTTGAACTTAGAAGATGTGTTAACTATCTTTCTTTCCAACTAAGGATGATGATAGCAATATCAAGGGAGTGATGAGGTGAAAAGGGTACCCGTTTTAGGGGGTCATTTAAGCCCTAATTCGTGTTAATATGATCAAATATTGCCTTAAATCGTTCCTTTTGTCATTTTAGGTACTTTTGAGAAGAATTCTGGAAAACACCTCATTTTGGACGTTTTTGGAGCATAAAGTGAAGAAAACGACAAAGTCTCAAAAGAATGCTGGAAATCCTTCCTGACGGCGTCAGGGTCACAAGGTGACGCCGTCAGCCAACCAAGACAAAGGAGTGGATTCTGACTATACGTGACGCCCTAAGAAGAAAATGTGATGTTTACACCTGACGGCGTCAGGTGTTAGAAGATGTAGGCCGTCAGGTGTAATGCTAAAGAGAGACGGCCCAAAGCAAGTTTACAAGTGACGGCGTCAGAAGTAGATCTAGGCCATCCGAGAACCCTAATGGCGGCGAGCTGACGGCGTCAGAGCGTATAAGCTGACGCCGTCAGAGTGTATTTTCTATATATACTTTTCTATTTTTCATTCATTAGTGTGCAACTTTTGGGAACAAACCCTAGACGATTTTGTCAGCTTTTTCAAGGGTTTTTCACCCTTGATTCTTCCATGTTCAATTAAAGATAAGTCCCCATTCAAATTAATCAATATGTCTATGTGTTGGTTAATTATATCTTATGCTTGTCTTTCAATTAACATGCTAGGCTAGATTTATCTTGTGTTTGCTTAGATCTAATGAAACCTAACTATTGATTATTGGTTGTTGGTGTGTTATTAATTTTATTGGGTGATTGTTTATCGATGTTAGGCTTAAGAAAACTGGCTAACCTCCTGTACTATATGAATTGTTTTGTTCAACAATAACAAGTTAACAACACACTGTTTGTTCTCGTTACGTGAGAGATAACTTAACAAAGCAAGGATAAATTATTAGTGATTAAGAAGCATGTGCTCCCATTCTGGCATGGGTTTCTATATACTAAACAAAGCTCTGGTTTCATTAATGCCATCGATTATGGATCAAGATGAAAGATGCTTTTTTTGCAGGCTATGAATGCAGCTCTTTTAATTTTATAAGTTGTTCCCTTGCCACCCCTGCAATGCATCTTTAATGCCACAAATATCTCAACTTCATCGTTGTGCAATAGTATAAAAATTTCTCTCACCACGTGTGTTGCCTACCTGTCAAAACCATGTTATTAGCTCTAGAAGAGCCTTAATCATCTTTAGCATCTTACTTCATATTGATTAAAGAAATCTTAGATTTAAGAATATCCACATGATCTGAATGTGCCTCTGCGAGTTAAAACTTATTAACTTATTGCAAAGTTAATTAGCTTCTGAATATACACACAGAAGAGCATACCATTTAGACTTGTTACTTAAGTTTGGATAAATATTTAGAGTCAGTAGTCATATGATAATGACTTTAGGTCTCTTATGAAGTGGCATAATGCCAAGTAATTTATATTCTGTCAATAAAATTTCTATATATCATTTAACGGCATATATATGTATTTGCACACACTTATTCTGAACCCACAACCATCTCTTTGGTGGGTGGTGACATTGATACCTGCCACTGCTTGTTGGTTTGACTCTCAATGTCATTTAAGATACTTTTTTCGCCATTAAAAAAAGACATAGAGCACATTTGATATAATACCAAGAGAAAATACAGCACATTTCTTAATTTAATGATTCAAGAAATGTTTTTTCCCAGTATACATAATTTTATTACTAGAATTCAAGGATCACAATGATTAGACAGCTAATATGTTCTGCACTTGATTTTGTGAATCCTTCCAAACTAATAATCTAAAAAGTAATTGCACTAGAAACAAATTTTGTAATGCAAAAGCGAGACAAAGCCATAACGAAATGGCATCTATCTGATTAGTAACAAATAAAACAAAATTAGGAGCTTGTGTTGCCTAGTTGGGAAGCATAGTCAACTCTTTCTGATGAAAGGCACATGTTGGCTTCACATTGTGTGATTCCTTCCTTCCATGTGTCCACTTTGTATATATAAGAGCCATTGGACACCTACAGATACTATCACAAAATCCATTTCAGTTCTTTTCTAAAAGCATAAAAAATGGCCTCTACCTCTTCTTCGGCAGACGATAATCACCATATTCGATCAACAAGTTTGCCAACACGACCACATCCAATCATTCTACAGGCTCAAGAGGAGATCTCCAAATTCAGAGCTTGGGAGGCGTCCGTATCATCTGTTCCCACAGCAGATACAATATGCAGCGCGTTAACCAGGCTACAAGTTTTATATGAGTGTGTTGATAGCGTTCTCAGTATGCCCTTGACCCAACAAGCTCTTACTCAGAACCAATATACCGAATTGGTCAATGGGTTGTTGGATAAATCCATCAGTCTTATGGATATATGTGGGTCTACAAGAGATTTGGTATCGAAAGTCAAAGAAAATGCCAGAGATGTTCAATCTGCCTTAAGAAGGAGAAAAGGAGAGGGATGCTTAACTGCTTCATTTATCAAGAACCTGAAGAAAGATGCCAAGAAGGCTATCACATCTTTAAAGCAAATTGATGAGAAGATGGGGGTCATGAAACCCTTAGATCTAGATCTACACCTCTTATCAGCTATTAAAGTAGTAAGAGATGTTGGAGTCGTTAGATCGTCTGTGTACAGATCATTATTGCTGTTCTTGTCTGGATCTGCTCCAAAGCCAAAAGCATCAAGGTGGTCGCTTGTCCAGAAAATGATTCAGAAAGGTACAACTGAAAGACATGATCTGCTTGGACTTTCAAATGAAGATCTGGTGTGCCTTTTTCAAGAAATGGAGAATGGTTTAGATTGCATGTTTAGGAGTTTGTTAAAAACAAGAACTTCTCTTCTTAATGTTCTTTCGCGTTAGTGTTATATTTGGAATGTATCACCAATCCTTGCTATAAGCATTCATGCTTCAGGTTTTAGTAATGCAAGTGTGCAATCGCATCCATGTATATTTGAGCATATTAAATTTTTAATTAGATAAACAATTCCTCAATATAAGACAATGTATTTACTTACTGCATGGCGCTTATTATCCTTGTCGTTTTAAGTTGTTCTCTGTCGCTAAATCTCATTTTCGACATATGAATATAAGTGTCGAAGCACTCAGTGGCTGCACAAGCCATTTACGAAAACGGGAAAAGACTTTTCGGAAATCGCCGGCAACGGACCCTATGCTGCCTTTAGCTACAAATAAAGACTCCCAAGAATTATGGGACTGTCTTAGAGGCCTGAATCCTTTGGATAGTGGTCAGGAAGATACCTTTAACCCCTGAAAGCATTCCATTTCCGACAAATGACCCGGCCTCCCCTGGCTCTTCCACCCCCTTCTTATTATTATTATTATTATTATTATTATTGCTATTGCTATTGTTGTTATTATTATTATTATTATTATTATTATTATTATTATTATTATTATTACTAAACATTGTTGATACAAAAGTTGGAAGGCTTGGCGTTTAGTACCAATTCGGATGTTTAATGCTTGGGAATCCTGCGCACTAAGAGAAACAAGGAAACACGGTAGGCTTAGTCGAGGGATTGTTTCCCCCGATTATCCTTTCGCGGCTTGAGAGTAAAGAGTATGTGTCGTAGGATTTAGGGTTTAGAGGTGGGAATTGCGCTGTTTAAAGGTACCTTTGCGAGGGTTAGGGTCCCCGGTCCGGGATGTTACGTTTTGAATAGGCGTTGGGAACTGCCGATAAGGTTAGTTGTTCTCTTTTACTCCAAAGGCTGTTCGCCGGTTGATACTCGCGAAGTATGTTGGCAAATATCCTCCTAGTTTGAAGATGACTATCAATCGCCGTTCTACGTGAGAGATACCGTATTGGGTTTGCGGCTCGTTGCCGAGCTAGTGGGCGATGTACAATGGCATTACGGGCCCAGCATTGTGGGCGTATGCCATCGAGTTGTGCGTGTTAGCGGGGGGGGTCCGTATCGATTGTAGACTATAGTCATCATGTCGCGCCTTTTCTTTAGGGTCGCTGGTGTCGAGTGCGGGCGGATGCTAGACTGCCAGTTCGATTCAAGGATTACTTTGTGTGTAATAAGATTTCGCTTTTCACGACGTTATGATTGGTGTGGGAATGTATGTAGTCAGCAAAAGAGTGTGAGTCTAGATGGTACTCCGGGAGGGAAACGGACCGAGGTGTGCCACGTGTCCAGGCCTTCCGTTTCTGGAGCCACATGACTGAGGAGCTAGTGTTAGCACGTGTCGCGAGGCTCACGTCCCTGGGGGTGGGTGGAGAAAAGTTATATTAAGGTTCCCCTCAAGGTTTAGACGGTATTACCACAGTAAATTCGCCTTGTTCATTTTCGAAAGAAGAAACGCCTAGTGGCTGGGTGGTCCGTCCGCTTGTGTGCTCGTTATTGGTCTGAAACAAGAAGTAATCACTATTTTTAGTGGGATAAGGCTCGATGAGTGCGTGCTGTTCGTTTCCCTTCTTTTAAATTAAGATTGATGGTTGTTGAGGTTTAAATTGCCGATGAACTACTTCTCTCGTATGATGAGAGATAAATACAACGGTTCGCGCTCAGAGTGTGCAGTTATAATTTCCACGCTGGGAAGGTGTATGGCGCGTTAGATGTGCCGCCCCAGTACGAGGATGACGCGCGGATAGGGATTCTCACCACGCGGCGGGAAGGTGGGAGTCCCTATACAGCGTTTACTCTTTGATTACAACACTGCATAACCCATCTCCCTTTCCATATCAGCTGTTCTTCCTTGCGGCGATATGTGCTGTGTGTTTTATTATCTCTACCTAGCCAACAATTGTCCTTCGACCCCACTCTTTCTCGCAGCAGGCAGCGTAAACGTGCTATCCAATCTTTCGACTGGCTGTAAACTGTCAAACTCGACTGCTCTGAGACGGTGATGTAGCCCGCCCCACTGCACCGTGTTCGCGTGCGTTTCTTTACCGTGACACGTGGGCGAGTACGGGCATGGGTCACCTGGTGCAAAAGCGCAAAAGGTTCTGCCAATTACGGAGGTGTTAGCACCAGAAAGGGTAGCAGTTTACTTCGGCACGGAGTTGGCGAGAGAGAGTTTTTCTGGGGTTGACTTCCGTTGGTTTTTCCTACAATGAGTTCGGGTACGTATACTCGCAAAACTCGCTGCCCTGATGAGTGCACGATGGTACAGACATGGATCCAGGCGACCACTAATAGACGCCAACCGCATCCGCCTTATTAATGGCGTATTCAGAGGAGGTTTCTGGTGAACGACTTGGGCATGGATTCGACGACTATTTAGGCACCTGCGCGATGAGTTAGTACCGACGTCGTTCCTATGCAAGCGGATAGTACGGGACGGTGGGTCGGGAGAATCGTCTCTCNTCAACAATGTTTGTGGTTTAAGTTATGACATTCTTTTAATCATAGCAACATTGAAGAGAGGATGTGTCTGAGATCTATTCAATCTCACCTTTTCCTTTATCTGATGAAGCTCTTCGGTATCCACAAGATTTTTGAAATCAGAATTCCACCAGCTACCAACCTTGTTCCATCTCATTGCAGCCGGACACTTACAGAGTATGTGCTTATTAGATTCACTGACTTATTTAGAAATTGGATAGTGGTAATAATTTAGATTAACACAATCTTATGACATCTTATATCATAAAAATGCAGTCCCACAAAACACAGTCTTGCTCAAGCATCGGAACCATGCACATGAGTTAACCATCCACTCGTTTATCCATATATGTAAGTGGAAGAAGTATAGGAGAAGGTTATGACTTCTTCTCTGAAAATTATAACAAAGATGCCCTGCATCCATAACTTCATTAACATGTATGTGAGACCAAAACATGCAGTGAAACCACAAAAGTATTGCCATTCCCATTTACTTGATAACTTAACTATTTATTAGTCAATTTATACAAGTAACATGTCTAAGATTAGTTTACACACTTATCACAGTTTATATGAATGAACAATTTAAACACACAAATATAATTTTCAACGTTCAACTCTTTATTGATATAAATCAAAGAACTATACCCAAGTGTTTGCGAAATAAAAATTGGGATTGAATAACAAGTATGTGTGGTGATCTCCTCACTAAACTCAAACACAAACCAAAGTATATGTTTGAGTAAGAACTATGACAACCAATAGATTTCTATTATCTAGGACTTAGTTCTATTTTTTAAGAAGGAAAATGAACTCTTGAAAGTGCTACAAACTTTTAACACAATTGATACTTTTTCATTCTTTACAACACTCTATTTATAGGCAAAAGTGAAATGGAAACCCATGGGGTAAACAATACGCGTGTCAACAATTGGTAAGCTAAAGTACACTTTGTACTTTAGCTTCTATTCCTAGTATGCTACCATACGTACTTTTGGTAAAATAGTATTGACAATTGTTTATATTTTTTTACCAACTGTAGTACATTTTGACTTTTGATAAATACTTTTAAACTTATCTTCACAAGATGTTTTCCACCTATTTTTCATAGACTTAACATTCTACTAAAATGTATAAGTCTCCGAATGTCTTAACATTGAGGAGATCTTCATGGAGTCAGTGTGTTATTGTCATCACACACCGACTCCATCATCCTCATCATGATCCTTATCTTCACCCTCTGAGTTCCGCCTCAGTTTGTAATGAGTCTTTCTTCTAGACTCTGATGGATTTCTTGAGGATGACTTCATGAATGTATTCTAACCTTTAGGGACTTGTATTTCACATAGGTTGTTTTGCATTCAAATTCTATACTGAGGGATAGTTGGCACTAAATTGGCCCAATAAGTATCTTCGCCACATTTCCACACGTCTTCCGGCTTCCCTTTCCTTCAGAATCTGTCGATTTCTCAAACATATCAACTCAAATTAAGTATCTTTTTGAAATATCGGTTTACGGATGAAAACATGGATGACATGTGAAATATCGGCTTCCCCTTCCTTCATAGGTTTCGCCTTGCAATGTTAGTTGGTTGTACATATTCGTGAAATGTACTAAAGTGTAACTAACTCATCATTAAATTTTTATTCATTTGAACCCCAAGTAGAATATGTTTTTGAACTAATGTGAAGCAGGAGATGATACAAAAACATTAAGGCTTTAGGTTGTAGCACGGTAAACTTTGTTAACCAAGTAAGAAAGATGTTAATTTTCGTACATTAGTAGCTTCGACCGGTAATGGGGCTGATGTTGGTATTTCCTTGGCTTCGGTTCTTGAAGTGAAGGAACGATTTAGTAATGTTGTTTATAGGTTTTTTCTAGGTAAAAGATTGCCATATCAGGTTGTTGAAAATTATGTTAAGAACACTTGGAGCAAGTATGGCATGGTTAGAACAATGGTGAACTCTAAAGTGTTGTTCTTTTTTAAGTTTAGTTCTAAGAACGAGATGGATTCAATGCATGAATATGGTCCATGGTTTATTTGTAATATGCCATTAATTCTAAGAAAGTGGTCTCCAGCGAATTTATTAAAGGAGGACGTGTGTAATATTCTCTTTGTCGGTTAAATTTCATGATGTTTCTATTATTGCATTCACAGATGATGGGTTGAGTACTATTGCAACAAAACTTGGTACCCCATTGAAGAAGTAGGGGGTATTAACTGTAATAAAACCCTTAGTGCAGAAGAGGCGAGTCATGTAGATGGTAATGGGCAAAAATATAAATGTATGACCGATAATAGTTCATGTGTTCAGCCTCCGAATGAAAAGGGGATGACTTTGGAATCGGCATCTATGCCTAGTACCTCAATGGGAGATCAAGAAGGAAGTTCGGATAGTAAAGTTGAGGAGGTATCTGATTACCCGAAATTCTAAACCCTAAAACCAATCGGCTCATTTTATGGCTTCCTTATCGAAGCAAATTGATGGTGGTGCGAACAATGCAAGTCTTCTTGAGGATGAAGATTATGACATTTAAGATGGTTACGAGAATGATGCTTTTGGATTAACCGAACAACGGTCCAGTTGGCATTCTGTAACGCGTTCGATATCACTTCTCAAGATCAAGTTAAGCAATAGGGTTATTTTTTGTGTCATTGTGAATCAATGTAATATTTTCGTTAGTGGTTGTTTTTTATAGTAGGTTCATAAGTTTGGGTGTCATTCTTATAATAAGCTTGGTTTGAAGCACAAATTGTGCGTTTGTTTTTTCCATATGTAACGGGTTGAGATGTGGGGTTTCACCCACATCCTATGTATTTAAACACTTTTTTGGAGTAATACATTTACCGGGTAACCCTTTACCAATCTCCACCGTGACTTAAACTCCTCCACCTGCTTCAAATCAAATTCAAAGTTCTAAATTCCGAATTCCAAATTTCAAATTCCAAAATCCAAATGCCAGAGATGCTAGCTAAATTCAAATCAAATGACTGATTCCCAAAAACGATCCAAAACATAACAAACAAATACAAACGCCGATAATCTTCAAAACGAACAATCAAACGTTAACCGACAAATTCAAACTCGGTCAACCAAACAAACAAATCGGCTCAAACGATCTTCAACAAAGACAATCAAATACGAGCAACCAACTTCAAAAGCCCGACAAACGAAGATCCAAAATTTTCCAAAGTCACGAATTCCAAACGATCAAACAAATTCCAAACGACCTGAACCAAATCTTCAAACACCAAATCGATCTTCAAAATTCCAAATATCAAATTCAAATCCCAAGGGTCCACTTATATAATAAGAATTACAACCTAAATATCAAATTCAAATTCTAATGACCCACTTATTTTATAAGTATTACGGTCCAACTTGAAAATTATTATCCACGTATCAAACAAATTCAGGTTAATTAATAACTCGACGAATGGACTCTAATAATTCAAACGCCCCAAATATGATATGGATAATAATTCTAATGACCCACTTATATGATAAGTATTACGGTCCAAATTCAAAGTAAATGAATCCAATTAACCTAATCGTAGGTTAGTCTTCAAACAAACAATCAAATCTAAATCTAAAACAAAATCCAAACGAGCCTTAATAATTCAAACAAATCGATCAAACATGTAATCTATTCCAAACCAACTTCGCACAAATATATTCCAATGAATTTAATATTCCAAACTAGCTTCAAAAAAGAATAAAAACACAAGCTGACTATGGAACTAACAAACAATCAACCAAAACAAATAGCCAAACTATTCACCAAACACTAATGGCCCACTGCTAACCAAAAAGACCAAATCAGAAAACAGTAGTACTACCTGACGAAACCAAACAGAATGCGATCCAAATTCCAAAATCTAAATATTCAAACTGATCGAACAAACAAATCCAAGCGAACTTATTTTCTTCTTTTTCTTCTTCATCTTCAACCTGGCTCTGATACCACTTGTTGGTAATTCAAAGATGAAACAAACAAATAAATCCAAACAAACGAATGCGAAAGCTTTATTCAAATACCAAACCAAATTACAAAACCAAATTCAAAGACAAATTCTAATTCAAAGGTACCAAACCCTAATTCAAAAGGTACAAATAATTCTAATGTTAATGATCCCTATTTATAGGCAAAACTAAACGTCATAAATTAGTTTCCAAATTCTAAGCAAACTTGGTGGACAAGTCAAACAAATTACCAATTTTACCAAATAACCCTTAAAGTTTAAGTAAAATAATAATAATAATAATAATAATAATAATAATAATAATAATAATAATAATAATAATAATAACAATAATAATAATAATAATAATAATAATTGAGGCTTTCTGATTACAACCATGTTTGCAAAGGAAACTTGATGCTTGGGTCTTCCATGCATGTTTGGATGCTTTAGTAATAAAATCAAACGTTTGGTTTAAAGCTTTAGGCCCTCTATGCAGATTGGGGTTCTCGTTAAGCATTACTGATCAATGGCAATTTGGGCTCTTCCATATTATTGACAAGTGATAATAGTTGGAACAACCCGATCTTTTATCCATTTCTCAACATCAAGACACATCACTCTTCTGAAAGAGTTATATATTTAAAACACTTATTTACTACTTAAAACTGAAAACATATTAGCTCACTATGTTGATTAAATGAATATTGTTTTGCTAGATTGTGTGCTAGTTTTCTAAAGCTTGAGAAGTAAACATTGCTGCAATCTTTTGTTCTCTTGTATTGTTGTGTTCTAATTAACATTAATTAATAGTCCAAAATAGGACATCTTCCATTATTTTTCATATATCTGGGTTATGCTGTAGCTTCAACGTTTATTTTTTCATCCAAGAGTATGGATTATGTATTGTCGTCATGTCGTAGTTTTAATTTTTATTTCATTTTTTTTTGTTATCACCTCTATAAATCCAAGCCTTAAAATATCTACAAAAACTTTTACACCATAGTGCCAGTTGCAGCATGGTACTCTTCAGGAAAAAAAATATATTTTTTACAAAACATTTTGGAGTTGATTTTAGGCTTTCCATCAGGCTCATTACCAACCTTGCTTTCTTCATTATAATGGGATTTATACTTTTTGACAACATGTGCTTTTATAGTTTGAAATAATCCAATAAGTTTAAGTAATTTGTTAGATTGAAAAACCAGAAACATCGCCACACGTGAGATGTATGTTAACGTGTTCTATTTATTGAGCTTTGTATGACTTCCTAATAGTCGTACAATTTAGGGTTAATTCATGGCCTCAGATGGGACCACATGTACTTATGGCCCAAGGGGCAATGGAAAGGATGGCCTCTTTTGGTGGCCTCTAGACCATGTACCAAAGGTTGCTTGACACTGCTGCACTAATTATTTTGCATCAGGTTTCCTTGTGCCCCTCCTGTATGTCACCACAGTTTGTGCGCAGAACACTCACCACTATATGTTATTATATAGTAAATGTTATAGTGGAAACATGTTTTAGTCTAAGTAAACAGAATAATGACTTTTTCTCCTACTTTAATCTTACTACTCATCCTCCTATATCTCTCACTTAACAAGATTGATGGTGTAGACGAGTAAAGACAGTTAATGGAAGACTCATGCATAGACTTTTTTGGGTAAGAAGATAAATTAAAGGATGAAATAGGATGATATAGCATTACTTTTGGTATATAATAGGTTCGACTTTTTGATATAATATTTATATCGCTGAAAGTGGCTTACGTGTATACTCGATAGAATATCTGCTAAGTAAAAAGAATATGAAACTATGGTGAGTAATTTATCTCTGTTGCTAGAAGAGG
>LBNU01013931.1:11067-23982 GCA_014162995.1 Artemisia annua | reverse complement strand
AAAAAAAAAAAAAAAAAAAAAAAAAAAAAAAAAAAAAAAAAAAAAAAAAAAAAAAAAAAAAAAAAAAAAAAAAAAAAACTAAACTAACGTTACTCCTTTAAATCTTACTAAATTCTAAATTGCAATATTAACTATATTACCTGTCCAGCAAACACTCAAAAGAGGTATTAAATAACTTGATAGTGTTACACTTGGATTCCGATGCAAGCTGGCAATATATTACAGTATTACATTACTGAGAGAGCCTATTTAGGAGATCAGCACCCATGGCTTGCATGATCATGTCCTAAACAAATACAGTAGGTCAGTATTTAAATGCCCCGCCATTCAAAAATAAGAAAAATAGGGAACTCTAAATGCCTCATTTTAGCACTCCAGACTATATAAAGTTTAGTGCTGATCTTTTCTTTTTGTTCTTTTTTGCATAACTCACGATTAATGCCTCATTTTGGCATTACAGATCATTTAAAGTTTAACACTGATCTTTTATTTGTTTTTTTATTTTTTATGTATAACTCAAGATTAATGCCTCATTTTGACACTAAAAGGCCTTTATTTTTATTTTTTTTTTAATTTTTTTGTTAAATTTGTATCTACTTGCTAGCTTGGATTTGAAACCATATAACTCAAAAGGAAAGCATTATACGCAAGATTCCATGTTTGTGACAACTTTCAAACAAGTCTCTGACAGATATCATTTCTTAATTCATATGATTCGGCTTATTTGATCATATATCAGCTTAATTAATTTGGTTGTCTCCCCTGCATCAAAATTTTATTTCAGACCACCATGTGCAGGGTACTATTATATTTCAAGCCAACTTTCTCTATTGCATGGCTTGTCAGGGCTGTCTTTTTCATATGTCCTCCAAGTTGTTAATATATAATACTTGCATAAGAAATCAAATATTTATTAGGCTTCCGAAACGTTTCATGAATTGAAAATTACCCAACTCCGGCCACTAGTTCCATATGAATTTAAGGCAGGGTTATAACGAACCTAAACAGTGTAAAAGTTGTTGATCTATTCTGTTTGTCCTATTGATCAATCTTATGGAAGATATACCCTAGGATAATTGACAAGCAGCAAAGGAAAAAAAAAAAAAAAAAAGGTGATCATGACAAAAGCTTGAGGTTGAGAGTTTATTTTCAAAAAAACACAAGAGAATGATATTTATGATGAACCTAACAATGCTAAGACACATATATGCTTCACTTAATATATGTTTTGGAAAGGGAAATGCTTCAGATAATGCAATTATATGTGTAATATATATTAATGCTTTATATCTTTGGGTTTGTATATGTACAAACTGAAAGCGTCCATAAGATGATATTTAGTTAATTGATAAGAGAATATTTACTCAGGAGCAGAGGAATGTGAAGACTGTGGTTGATCTGATTAAAGAGAATGTTAAGCTGCAATGCCTAAATCTCAAAGTTAGAAATTCCATACAGATTGAGAAAGTGGAGAATCATATCAAGATGAACAAAGTTAAAGCTATTTCAGTCTAATGGAGTTTCAGTTGTGAATATTGAGGATAGCACAAAGGTGGAATGTGATGTTGAGCTATGCAAAGTACAAAATTGCAGTCTAATGTAACGGTACCCCTAAAGGGGTGTTTGGATAAAGGAATAAGACAGATTTGCAGAATCTTATTTCCTTATTTGTTATGTCTAGAAGAATGGTGAAGTTTAATTGGAACAGCCTTAATCCTGAATGTAATAGTAGTGTACGTGTTAGTCTGTTTGATATTTCAGCTATATGAGCATGTTCATATGAAGCTGCTGCGTATTTCCATGTAATTCGCTGAATCTTAATTTATAAAATTTCACCATTTCAGGATATTTAGTTAATTGAAGATCAAAGGAAAATAATGTCTTGTCTAACAAACCAACCAAGAAAAAAGAATCTGTTATATCAGAAACCCATATTCGCATGAGTGCGACCAAAGATATCTAATTGATTTGTTTTATGTTATTTCAAAAAAAATTACTACTGTACACAGATATATATAAGCAAAAACACATATTTGCAGGAGTGCGACCTAAGATCTAATATATTGATCTAATTTTTGGAGAAGGCTTATAAATTTCTGTTTATTTCAGATACACTGACCAGAAACTAACTTGAAATGTGTCATTGTCCAAACTGATTTTTCAACCAGGCACAATTGCTTGGCTTTCTACCTTTTTCCTTTAACTGATAAGCCTAGCAGATAGTACTTGTCTTCAGTACGTTCAATTTTAGGACTATACAATTGCCAATATGAGGCCCAGTTGAAGACTCAATATTCTCAATGCCAACACACCACACTGCCTACCCATGTTGCTGTATCATATCTAGCGGTCCATACTCGCTTCACCAGAACGTTTCTTATCCGAATCTTTAGCCGTAACTGATATCGGATTCAACAAGTTTCGATACCAAGGCCGCTACCTTACCTATTACAATCAACTTTTCTTTTCTTCTAAGCAACCAGGTACTATAACGAAAACGTCATTTGTCCACACTTTATTCAACAAGTTTTACATGGTATGAAAATGTTTCAAGTTGTTTGCACTTATAAAAGTATACAAGTTTGTTACACGTAGGACTGGTGTGCCATTGTACTCTGAAAATGTTATTGTACTATTCTATTGTTCATTAATCAGTTAATCTTATATTTTAGACAATTACACAGCAAAATGTAAGGTTTTTGGTGCCTGATAACAAATCTTGTTGCGGAGTTAAGGATCCATAATGTTAAATAAACCCCTAATGTTTTTATAATAACCTTATGCAGCTCATATTAACAAACAAAAAATGTACAAGTCATTGAGAATGAACATGAAACCGGACATGATTTGAGCCACCATCAGATTTTCTTTATATTTGTGTTTCAACGTTTACAAAAAGATAGGCATATATATTTACTGCAATTAGTATGCCTAGACTATTACATTTAATGAGTGAACTAGCTAGAGAGAGCGAATATTGAGAAGGGAAACTCTTGTTCTGATCAAGGTCCTAAACATGCACTCTAAACTGTTCTCAATTAATTCAATATGGGATTCCAAAGCCTCATTTGTCATTTGAGGCTGATCTACACTTGCTCTTTTCCCTTTGTGGATGAGATTTGAAACTACTGACCATTTCGTAGAACTTGGTTTCGACACAAATATGGACTTAAGCGACAGGAGTGACCCAAATATGGTAACACTCAATGAACTAGTATCTCTGAGTGATCTAATCACAGATGAGAGGTGGTGATCCAGATCTAAGAGCGCAAGGCTCCCAATCTTGTTATCAACCTGCTTTAGGGTCGAAAATGTTTTTTTGGCCTCATTTATTTTCTTGAGTGAGGAAGAATTAAAGTTCAGACCCTCCTTTTTCCTTCTAAGAGCTGACTGAGTATTTCGTATGTGGTCTTTTACCTGTTCCATGGCATCTTTTATAGAGCCACAGACATCCAAAAGACTCATTGATCGATCCAGTAACTCATCCACCAATTTCTCATTCTTTTTTTGAGAAAGAGATTGTTGGATCTGTGGCAAAGTTAGAAGATCGTTGACAGATACGTACAATCTTTCTAGCCCCGCTAGAGAACCGCAGACTGTTTCTACAGTGGCCAAAGAGGATGAATTTCTTTTGAGATATGCTAGCTCCTCTTCAACCAGAAGAGTGCTAGGGTGTGATCTGCTAGGCAAACTAATGGATCGGACATGGCGCCCACTGGTGGATGGTGAAGGAGAAGAGACTGAAGAAGCCATATTATACTTTTAGGTAAATGATTTCAGATGTTTGTTATGAGATAATAGGCTTCAGGGTTTGTCTATTTATACACGAACTTGACATTAAGATATAGTTAATCACAATATTGAAGAAGCGTGCGCAAGCCTCAGATACCGCTGGCAATGTCCCTGGTTAGCAAACAAAAGTCTGAAGTTGTTCATTGGCATTGGTTAAGGAGCAAGCAGTGAGATTCTATTTTCATGTGTCTTGGAGTTGTTCACCAGCCACGTCTTCTTACGTGTTTATGGGGACGCGTATCTTGTCTTCTGGGTTTTAAAATGTCATATATCCATGTGTCCGACCTGTCAAGCCGCGTCTTTCATGAATATCAGTTGATTCCTCCTTAAATATGTGTATTTCTGATTTGTTACTAATTTCTGAACACTAAATTAAGATGTATACTACATGATTCGTCATTATTTGTTACCAAAGTTTCAATCTATTACATATATTACTAAATTAGATTCTAAAGTATTAGATGTGCCAGTTCACCGTCTACAAAAACTCGTAATATATCAAGAATGTATAGCTTATCTGAGTTTCACATTTGTCCACCTATTTCAAGGGATCGAACAAGAAAAAAAATACAAAATATCAGAGACATCTTACTAATCAGGTGTATTGCATAATAGTGTGTTGATCCATATGTTGATTTTCCTGGTGGTACATTTACCAAATTCGTGTATTACATGATAGTCATCTTATATTTCGGTTTTGGGTGCTCTGTTTTTCCAACTCCTTTTCAGGAGGTTGGCGTGGCCACTTAAGGTTGTTTGCACCTAGCAGGAATTGAACTTGAGACCTCACACATTTTAAAGTGATAGTCACAAGCCCTTTTACCACTAGGCCTCCCTTAAGTGGTTAAATTAATAATATATTAGTTTCTCTAGGCTGTTAGAACATCAGGTGTGGTGGCCAAGCCACTTTCACCTTTTCGGTGTCACCTCAGCGCCACCTTAGCATCCCCACTTTCAACACTCACACTCACACTCCAAAACATTGAGGTGGCTAAAACGTACTTGTTTCTCTCAGCGCCACCTTAGTTTCTCTTGTATTTGTAACCCTTTGTTCCCATTCAACATTGAGTATTTCATGAGTTTTATCACCCCTGGTGCTTGTTGTGAAACCCTTCAAATGCTGAATATATGAAAATGTTATAGCACTGATTAATATGAGCTTTAAGTAATGAATACCTAACATGTTCTATGCCCATAGAGGTGGCTAAAACGTTGAGCTCGATGATTAAAGTTGAAATTTGGAACCAATATCCATACTAATGATCAATACAAAAGTATCACAAAGAATTGTAGTAATATCTATCAGCACGAGCTGCAGGTTCCAGGTTATAGCTGCATTAAATTGTTCATCCAAAGCTTTGTTCATATGTACATAATTTTTTTGTAAAGATATAGCTTGGGTTCTTAATGTAGTTGAGTTGGATAGTCTATGTTCTGAGTGAACCACAGGCTTTGGAGTTGTTGTATATATAATTTCCACCTGTATGGCGACTTCATGTTACAAACCAAAAAGTAACCTGGCGCATATTTGAACAAAAATATAATGGAAGTTGCTTTTTAATCATTGAACAATAACCTATCTTGTATAAATTTTACATACAGAAATATACATGGCTATCAATTGTACACTTTACAAGGTCAAAAAACTTGGCTCTGTTCACCAAAAATTATGTACTTCAAACAATTAGTGAGATAAAATATTTAGGAGGGAAGTCCGTGTTCTGATCAATCTCCTGAACATGCACTCCAAACCACCCTCAATGCTTTCAATCTTGTAATCTAAAGCCTCAATAGAAATCGTTAGTTGATCTTTGCTAACTGCTGGTCCTTTCTGAATAAATTTCGAGACTTTGGACCACTTTGATGATGACTTTGGCTTTAAGATAGACACAGATAAAAACGACAAGAGCAATCCAAAAACCGAAATGCTGATTTCACTAACGTCTCTTAATACTCGTATCACTGAAGAGAGATATGGGTCAAGATTCAAGGGTTTTGATCCGTAAATATGATCTATTTGCTTCATATCTGCAATACTTCTATTGGCATCCTTCCTCAATCTTTTTAGGAAAGAAGCATCTATGATGAAATCACCCTTTCTTCTACGTAGAGCTGATTGAACATCTCTTACATGTTCCTTCACTTGTGTAACCAAGTCTCTAACAGAGCCACAAATGTCCAAAAGCCTCATCGATCTATCTTGCAACTCATCAACCAATTTTTCATGTTGATGGTCAGAAAGGGCTTGTTGGGATAGTGGCAAACATAGAAGATTGTCAACACATGCGTACAATCTATCCAGACTTGTTAGGCCTGTGCAAATTGTTTCAGCATCAGGAATGCATGAGATGGATGCTTCCCATGTTTTGAGACTGGTGAGTTCCTCTTCTACTTGAAGAGTCTNGGTGGCAGTGGTGGTGTGCGGTGGGTGTTGTAGGTGGCGGTGGATGGTGGTGGCGTTTGTGGGTGGTGGTGGTGTGGCGGTGGTTGGTGGGTGGTGGTGGTGGTGTTGGTGGCCGGGGGGGGAGGTGTGCGGTGGGTGTTGGTATGTGGCGGTGGGTGGTGGTGGCGGTGGTGTGGAGGTGGTGGTGGTGGTAGGTGGTGGTGGTAGGGGAGGTTGGGTCGGTGGTAGGCGGTGGTAGTGGAGGTGGTGGGCGGTGGTGGAGGCGGGTGGTTGCGATGGTACAATGGACCGAACGTTGCATTTGTTAAAAACGGATAAACAACATAAGAAAATTGGGCGAAATGTATAAAAACGGAAGAAACGTAATAAAAAGGAAAACCTGTAAGAAAAACGGACAAAAAACAGCTAAAAATGTATGAAAACCAAATTTCTGAGTTAAGTATAAACGGTCGTTAGTATAAAGACTAACGTACACAATGTTTATTGCAAACGGTCGTTAAATACCAAATAAAATGAAAACGGTTATGTATTATGGCAATAAGTGAAGTTCATAGAGCGATAATGAGTTATTTTGAAAAGTACGTTATGATTATAACTTTTTCCCATCCATTTTAATATAATTAATTATTTAAGGTACTTTTGTAATATCATGCACATCTTCCGATCACAAAAACACAAATCAGTCAACAGATCTGATAATCAATCTTCATTCAGCTCCTCCTCCAATACGACGTCGTCCGACTCGCAAGAATCCAGTCATCATCACCGTCACAAGGCCGCCAATACTTCCGGCGTCACTACTCCGACGAGCGTCACTACTCCGATGACTACTCCGACCTCCAATTCGACCTAATTCAAGCCTTCCGATTCATCGACACCGACGGCGACGAAAAAATCACAACGAAAGAACTCGAAACGAATCGTGAGACCTGAGCCGTTGATTCAGACAAACGTAAGCTCAGAGCTGAGATCGATGTTAACGGAACGACGACGGCGTGATCATTTTGGAGGAATTTGGTGATGGAGAGTTGAAAGAAGTGTTTGAGTTTTTTTATAGACATGGTGACGGAAAAAGAGTATATGTATGAGTGAAAACTAAGGAAAAGTATATGGTGACGGAAAGATAGTATATGTATGAGTGAAAACTAGGAAAAAGAAAGTTTATATTTGAGTCTTGAAGAATAAGCCAATGAATCAGTTTGTGAGTTTGACTTTATTTGAGAAAAGGAAAAGAAATGCCAAATCTAACAGTTACTAGAAGCTACTCAAGAATTGATGGTCTGAAAAAGTATATGCTCGAAATATACATCTTTTTCTTTTTCTAACGCTTTATTCCCACCTGACCATTTCTTTGTGCATAAATTATTATTTTTGGCATATGCATTTTTTTTCTTCTTAAACTCAACATCTACCTATAGTTTATTGGGTATAAGTTTGACTTCTTAAACTCAACATCTACTTATATAAAAAAGAAGTTTGATACTTTAATATTATTAGGTATAAGTTTGACTTCCTCGATAGTAATGTAATGTAAGATGATTGGATTAATGTAATTGTCACTGCAAATTCATAAAAAAAATACTCCCTTGTGATTTCATACAGAATCCCATGGGATTCACAATGAATCTCATAGGATTCACAATTAATCCCTTGTGATTTCATACAGAATCCCATGAGATTCACAATGAATCCCATGGGATGCACCAAAGAATCCCATGGGATTCATACAGAATCCTATGGGATTCACAATGAATCCCATGGGATGCACCAAAGAATCTCATGGGATTCATACCGAATCCTTTGTGATTTATCGTCTTTTTACGAATCCCGTGGGATTTCTTTACGAATCCCGTGAGATTTTTCTGGACGGAAATTTAAAAAAAAAATCGTCTTTGTACGAATCCCATGGGATTTTTCTGGACGGAAATTTTGAAGAAAAAAAATCATCTTTTTACGAATCCTGTGGGATTTCTTTACGAATCCCGTGGGATTTTTCTGGACGGAAATTTTGAAAAAAAAGTTCGTAGAAAGTATATAACAATACATATCTATAGAAAGATAATTTTTTTCTCGTCGCGATGGTGTATTTTTTGTAGCTTAAAGATTTACCGTTTGCAAGATATGTTGTTTTTAAAAAAAATGTGAAAAGTGGGTTTTTATATTAAATGAGCTAAAATGTCAATTTTACCCTCCCTTTGTTATTTTTTGATTTAATCTTAGCCATTAGATGAAAGGTAGATGGATGGTTGAGATTGACTTATTTGTTTTTTAAGTGATACTTGTTTTGCATAGATCTCAACTCATTCTCTTTTTTAATGTCATCCAATTAACTTCACACATGTACCAATAAGATTAGTAAGAATACAAGTAGGAATATATTGTAAAAGGAAATAGCATTTTTCAGTAAGATAACGTCTCTAAAAAAAGAACGTTGTGAAATTATTACTTTGTGTATGTGCAGGGTTGAATTTGCCATCTCGAAACATTTCTCATTGAATCAACAAAGCTTATGTTCATTATTCTTAAATGAATCAATCGTACCCAACTATTTTTATACTAAAGCATTATACAACCGAGATTAACAACTTGTGTTACCGTAATAATTAATACGGAGTATGTCATTATTTTCAAATTTGGATATATTTATTTTTGACTGAATTAATATAATTTTTGCATTTTATTATGGTGAAATGTGTTTGTACCATACGCATACAAAATGTGTACTACTACTTATTTTCTGCATCAAATTTGCTGTGCAATAAACATTGTGAGCTGTACCTCTTAAGATTTTTAGACATTCGCATATATGTATTACGTAATGTATAAGAAAAGAGAGATTATATATATCTTCTTTCTTATAAACGCAATAATCAAGGGTGGACCTAAAGAGTTCTTAGAGGATCAGGGGAACCTCATGAAATTTCTCCACTTGATGTAAATTTTGCTAAAATTTCTGATTTTTCCCGAATACATCTAGTAACTTTGTAATTCATCTATTTATTTAATAAGATTATGTTGGAATTTTGTATTTGCACTTAGTCTTAGGTCCGCCACCAGCAATAAGCCAATAACTCTAACCCCCACCCCAACGAACATGCATTTGTTTCGTTCTTGACCCATATATCATTGCTAGCAAGGGTGTTCTTTTTATTGATTAATTCCAAGTTTACTAATCTTAAGAGTACTCATGACTTCTATGCACGTAACAATGTAACATGGAATTCGTTGAGTCCGCAATATTAAGGACGATCTCGTCCCTAGAAGGGATAACCAATCTATCGAACTTTTGGACCATAATTATAGAGCTTCGTTGAACAGTCGATAAACTGTTGGACATTTTGGCCGAAGAGTTGGTAATAGAGTGAAGATTATGATGACTAGAGGAAACATTTTTGTGAAGATTATCAGATGAGAATTCAGGCGAAATGAAGTATATTTTTGTATGAATTGTCAACTAATGTGTGGTAGCAAGAAATTTCCATGAACAAACATTTAGTTGCTAGCAATGTTTTAAAAACCGGTTTTTTTATTGACCCGGTTAAGTCATCGGTTCACCGGGTCACCGGTTCAACCGGTTGAACCGGCGGGTCAAACCGGTTCTATACTTATGTATATTTTTTCTATATTTAATATGTAGTGTTACATAATCCTATAATCTATCCGACTTCATTCTTACATTCCAATAACAATCAACTCGTAAAGTCATAATGTGTATAATTACATAGGTATAACGTATAAATTGACTACTCAACCGCAAGTATTTCTTGTTAAGAAACATATATTACAAACAAGTAATTTGAATATTGAGGTGTTTGTATGTAAAATAAATGTCATATACACCTACTTTACACCAAACAACAACTTCTGTTTTATCGTTTACTTATTTACATAATTAAGTGCTAAAGAGAAGGTTATACCATCTTCAAATCTAACCATGGATCTACTTGCAGAATGAGTTGCACTGATAAGTTTTGCATAACATATTTGAGAAGCCAAGGGTGATTCCAATATGGAAACAAGGACATTAACTGGTGTCATATATAATACAAAACAAAATATGTGAAATTCAGAACATAACCTTCCAATCTTTCAAATTTTGCTAGATTTTTCGATAAAAAGTCATGACCCGACCGGGTTTATCAAACCGGGTCAACCCGGGTCAATGAAAAACCGGCGGTTCAATCCGGTTCTCAAACAAGCAAAAACCCGGTCACATCCGGCCCGGTTTCCGGTTCAACCGGTTGAACCGGCCGGGTCAACCGGGTTTTAAAACATTGGTTGCTAGTTTAATTTGACTTTTGGAATTATTTGACTATTTGATTAGAAATTAAAATTGAAATGTATCCTACCCAATTTCCTTGTTTCCAGTTAATTAGAAAACATTAATAATGGACAACTTTGATCAGCCTACATGCCTAGTTTTGAGGAATACACTTTAAAACTTGAAAGATAGCTCAATGCAATACAAACCCAATTTAGATTCTATTGTGGGTTAGCTCACTATTATAATTCACTATTAATATATCACGGACCATAGTTTTTATTAGGAAAATGATGTTTATGCCAAAATTGTGTACCTATAGATGTGTCTAACTACAAAATCAACACGTGTTGCAAGATAAAAGGTGTAGATTTTGAGTGAGAAAATATATGTCATATATGAATAAACTACGCATGAATTTAAGCATCTCTTTTTTTCCTTAAAAAACGAATTATTTCTACTTGTAGGATGCTTTATTAGAAAACTTAAGCTGAGGTGTTAACGGTATTATTTTGAGCCGAAGAGCGAGCCTGGCCTTTTCCTCTTTAATCTCAAAAAATGAAAATCCAATACAATTTCATAAGAACTTTTATTGTAACATTAGAATTTAATTTCTTCATGTAAAAGATGTTCCATATATATGTGAACAATTAAATTGCTTCATATGTTTTAAAGTACTTTATTCTTTTTTTCCTCAAATAAATGTAAGTCTCGGTTTTTTTTTTAAATATGTATTTACTTCATATTTATATATTTTAACCGGTTAGAAAAGACATTATTGTTAGAAATAATATTTTATTTAAAAAAAGTGTAGTTAGCAACTTAGCATGCATTTATAAAACTTTGCAAATGCCTTGTGTCGATATTCATGTGATAAGTTTCTCAATCAAATGTTTATGAGTTCAAGTCCTACTTTAAATATGTAAATATGTGAGGTAATTTTTGGTTGTGAGGTAAAATAAACACTTTTTAAATTAAATGCTTATTTTGAAACACAACAAATATTTGTTAGGTATATTCTAATTAGAAAATTAAGCCACGTATTGTTCAAAAAAAATTAAGGGCTTTTTTGTTAAATTTTTTTATTAATCATGTTTAATTAAAAGATGACTTAATGCAGAAAACGTCAGTTTTATTACTTAATATTTTCAGTCATCTTTCTCTATTAAGTTACAAACAAACCGTTTTCATATCACTTAATTCTTAGTTTTTTTTTTCTTTTCATATTAGCTCAATTAAGTCGAAATCAAACACCCCTAAACCATGTATCACGCAACTGCTATCTAGTTTTGTAGTTTTGAACGGAACTCAGCCTATTTTAGAAGGATGGGTACGCAAAATTCTAATACCACCAAATATGTATTTACGAATAACAACTTCCCACGTCATCTAATATAATCATTGACTTATTTCTAAATGTTGCCTAACACATTAACACGCGACAAGTGACTGTGACATTGTGACAACAAGGTTAAACAGTTGAATAAGAAAAGTCGTACCTTTGCAGTCGCTTGTTGTCGAGGTACCGTCCGAGCAGAAACACATGAACGACGCAGTCGAATTGTTATAACCACATAACCCATCGGACTCTTCACACTTAGCGCAATCATCCGTTGTTATCTGCCAGTTTAACTCGAACCCTGTACTCAAAGCTCGAGGGAATCCTGCATCCAATCGCTCATTTGAAAGGACTGCATCCAACACCGTAGTTAGCACTTCATCTTCGCACGCTGATTCGCCCCAGTCGTGATTTTCGGTTTCAGGATGTATAACATTAACGCACGACCATTTTGAACCGTTACTCAAGCATGGTATCACAGTTGCAAAATGAGGTGGGACACCAGTGCAATCAAAGTGAAAACTTAGATTAAGATTATTCGAGGAAAAATTTAAAGGCAGTCTTCCCAGTTCAATCCCATGCTTCACCCTTGGGCATCGGGCTTGTACCGGAGAGACACTAGAAACATCGTAGTCGACGAGAGTAATACTCGTGTTGGTAAGATTCCGTACGTAGTAAGAATCGCCACCAAAAGACATCATGGGACGTTCCTCTCCACTTATGATGGTGCAGTTGATTCCCAAACTTTCATAACCACAATACTGGCTAGTTTGATTGTCTATTTTCCAAAAAGGGTGACTGATCGTGAGCCCACTACAATAGGATGGAAGGCAATTTTGAGCAGATGCAATGGTGGTGATGAAGAAGAACAAGGAGAGGAGTATGAGAGCGAAAGAAGGTAATGGTACAAGTCTAGACATGGTTATGGACGTACTTGTGGACGTGTGTGGTTATGTTGCTTTGTATCTAGGATGATTGTACTTAGCATATTTTTGGGCAAATCTTTTATAGAACTGTATTCTATTTATGAAAAGTTTGCTGCTTCTTTATTTGTTCAAACACGTTGTTCGTGTATGGTTTTGTATCTATGCTTAAAGATATCATTAAACGTCTAAGTAT
>LBNU01013930.1:30656-93229 GCA_014162995.1 Artemisia annua | reverse complement strand
CAACTATTCCTGTAGAAGTGGAAGGATCTAAATTAGACTTCTTAGTGTGTTGTGCTAGATTTGTTATGTCTAATGAGTACATTACTGGAGCAATTACATTAGTGTTGACAGATTTTCCTTTTTCAAGCTTACGTATTTTCTCTTTCAACTCAATGATAATGTGCATTTTATCTTGAATTTCACTGTCGAGTTTTCGGTTAGAATAAAAATATTCATCACGACTCTTTTGCCAAAAATCTGTAACTTCTTGCAATTCTGCAATTTCCTTTTCATATTTCGAGATTTGACTTTTTAGTTCCTTGTTTTCGTTTTGAAAAGTTGTGGAAGTTTTAAGACTTTGTAATTCCGGTTCGAAATCAAGACTTTGGTTTTGACACCATTTAAGCTTTTTGTTGAGTTGAGAAATCTCATTTGAAAGTTTGTTTTGCACATCATCATTGTGTTTTCGGAGATTAACGTTTTCATCTTTTAATGTCTCAATTTGTTTAGATAACAACTCAACATCATCACAGTGATCATCAACAAGCATAGAAGTACCAGATTCATAAAGAGAATTCATAATCACAGAAATTATATCAGCACTAAGAACATGTTCCAAGAGTCGATCAGCTTCTTTTTGTAAAAATTGATTTTGACGTTTTTGGTTTAAAATTGCTTGTTCAGTTTCTTGAAACACATTCATCATAGATGAAACTTCTTTTTGAAGTTCCTGTTCCCAGTGGTGAGCACAATGACGCAAATGTCGAGCAATAGGTAAAAACTGTTTTTGAAACACTTCTCGTTTTTCTCTCTCATGAGGAGTAGTAATAGTAAAAACCGTTATTTGAGAGTTGCGTTCAATGGCTTCATCTAATTGTTCAATGTTATCCATGAACGTGTCGAAATACTGAAGTATACGACAACGTGTAGGAAGAGTTTGAAGTTTGTTATCATTTGGTAAAGGACCGTTTATTTGCACCACTGGTTTAGCAGGAGCTACATGAGAAGTAACTTCTTGAGGTTTGATAATGTACCATGGTTGTTCAGATTTCTCTTTTTGCGGTGTAAAAATATCAGTAATTGGAGGCATTTTAGAGTAATCAAAAGGTTTATTGTATGTAACATTTTCCATTTTTGATCGACTCTCTTCTTCAATTTCATATTCCTCTT
Organism: Artemisia annua; assembly: GCA_014162995.1. Taxonomy (NCBI): domain Eukaryota; kingdom Viridiplantae; phylum Streptophyta; class Magnoliopsida; order Asterales; family Asteraceae; genus Artemisia; species Artemisia annua. The sequence goes on along the minus strand of LBNU01013930.1, from coordinate 92,080 downwards.
CACAATCATATACAACAGTACGAACAACAGTATCGTCAAAGAAATGATCTGCACTATATAACTTTGGAATCTCATTGAGTGCTACACGTAAAAAAACATGGTGAATCACTTCCAATTGCAAATCCGTGACCATTGTTTGTTCGAGTTACTGAAAACTTTTGAATAGTAGTCACTGAATTACCCGTTTTATACACAACATTTTGAAATTCTTTAAGCTTGTGTTCCAATTCAACAATCTCATCAACGTATGACTTAACTTTGTTTCTGGTTTTGTGTTTATGTTCCGTGAACTCAGCTTGACAATTTGACAACTCTGTTTTGGTTTTTAAAATTATTGCTTCAAGTTGTGCAATTTGTTTTTTGTGTTCAAACGCTTGTTTTTCCAGTTCAAAAGCTAAGTTATTTTTAGACTCCATAATTTTAGCAATTTGGTGTTCTAACTCTTTTTCGTGACGAGAAGATTTTAGAAAAGCAGCTTCAAAGCCTTTTTCCCGTTGAATCAGTTTTTCCGCGTTTGACAGTTGAAATTTATAGCACTCAATATCCCTAGTTAATAATGCATTTCTCTCTTTCAATCTAGCATTAAGCTCTTGACATTTAATGTTTTGAGATTGACTAGTCATAAGAAGGGACTGAATTTCTGAATCTGGACCAGACGAAGGATCAAAATGTTCAACGTGAGCATTGTTATCATTGACAGTTTCAGTATCCGAATCATCAAATGTGACAACCGGGTTAATTTGAAAATCATCAAATATAACCTTTGTGTCCATTTGAGTATTCGTGTGTGTAGATAACAATGAATCATTTTGAACTTCTTGTTCCTTGTAAGATTCAGATGCAGATGGGGAGGCAATTTCATGTATGAGGCATGAGTTAAGATCAGTTACCTGAGAAAGACCATCAGTGTCATAAACTGGGCCTGAGTCACTTATGTGGAGTTCATGCATGTTGGCCATCAGCATAACAGCAGCTTCCAAATCTTCCATGTCATCATCAGAATGTGCATTAGCCATGAAGCTGTTGTCATTTGCATTCGTGTTGCTGCGGGCTTCATCTTTGAGAGCAAGGAGTAATGCCTGTTTGTGATACTTACTTCCTTGAGTTCTCGGTGATGGACATGCAGTTGCCAAGTGACCTATTCCATTGCAGTTATAGCATCTGATGACTGTATTCCCTGATTCAGTATTCCCTGTGTCAACAATCTCTGCCTTTCTCTGAGGGACACCACCATTGTTCCTGAATCCTCCATTGTTGTTAAACCGTTGTCCAGAATTAGAGTTACCCATATTACCACCCGATCCAAATCTGCTACTGTTGCGATTCTGAATCTCAACGCGACCATCGTGAATGACAGCTTGATTCCTTGTATTTGAAGATGAACGAAGACGATTGTTGGACTTGTTTGAGAATTTGCTGAAAGCCCGAGCAATGAGTGCAATTCCTTGGTTGAGACTGTTGAAGTCCTCATCATCATCGTCATCATTAGCAGTGAGTGGTGTAGACAAGGTGTCATTGTTGTCATATGATGCAAATTGATTTGCAGGAGGGTGCGATGAAGAATCATAAGATGAATACGGAGATGGGTTGTTGTGATAAGCCTGTTCTGGATGATAAACATTGTGTTGTAATGGTGGAGCCGGAACATGTGATTGAGCAACAAGCGCCAAAGAGTTTGTAGGTGGGGGCTGTGAATAGTTTCCTCTGAGAGCGCGATCATTGTCAACTTCATGTTGATGATGTTTCAGATAGTCATACAACAAACCATATGGTGTTTCATGAAGGTTTCGGGCTTGTCGAACAAATGTCACATACTTCTGCCAATCAGGACCAAGACATCCTAAGAACTTCGTGTTGACAGCAATCTTTGGTAAGATGATGTTGTGTCTATCGAGGTCATTAATGATGTTAGTGAAGCGGTGATAGTATGACTCAAGTGATTCCATTGGCTCAATCATGAAATGTGTGTATTCCATGTAAAGTTTTGACTCCATGTCCTCCTGATTCAACTGAGTTCCTTCCATTAGGAGATGAACATGTTCCCACATTGCCTTAGCAGTTTTCTGAGCATCAACACTGCGAAAGATTGGATTAGGTATGCCTTGTAGAATGTAAATCATAGCATATTCATCAGCTTCTTTGTGAAGTACTTGTTCAGCAGTAAGTTGAGCATCAGTAAGGGGTCTGTATGATTCCGGTATGGGTGGATTAGCATTAGGATCACCAGGGACAAGGTTAGTCGGTGTTACAAATGGGCCTTCATTGATAACTTGTCTCATGTATTTGCCATGTGGTTTCTTGAGTTCAAGAAATCTTAGGAATCGACTTGACCACTGAACATAATTACCGGGTGTGAGCATGGGTGGTGTGTCAAGTGAACCTGCTTCATCTCTTGATTGTTGAGTAGTGATTACTTCACACATTTGGTCAAACCAATTAGTTTGTTTCGACGGTTGAGTGATTTGTTGCATTGGAAATGGTGGAGGTTGAGGCAGTTGTTGATGTTGATGCATCATGACATGTTGTTGAGAAACCATTTGATTATATGGATATGATTGTTGAGGTTGTTGTTGTAGATATTGTTGTTGACGAAACAATTGTGTTTGATGATAGGGTTGTTGATGATGAAAGTTGTAGTACGGTGGTTGAGACATGATGAAAAACTTGTGTGAAAATGGATCTTGTAGAAGGTATAAGTGTTATGCCAAGCCTTGAAAACTATCCCAAGTGTTTTCTCGAAACTTTGTTGAAGAATATCTCGAAAAACAGTCAAAGTCCAGAAGATCTCGAAAAAGTTACAAAGATCTCGATAATTTCAAAAGTTCTCGAAAAAAAATCAATTTTATCGAGAAAATTTTTATAAACTTTCGAGAAATTTCTCTGTAGCAGGAATTTGTAAGGTTCTCGAAAATTATGAAAGGATTTCGAAAGTGTTCCAAGGATCTCGAAAATCAGAAGATTTTGATAAACCAAAAAAGATCTCGAAACATTAAAATTTTCGAAAAAATTCCACAAAATTTTCGAGATTATACAATAACGAAAATATCCAACGAGTCGAAGTGTTTTCTTTCTTATACAAGAGAGAAAAGCACTGAGTAACCAACGAAAACACCTTAGGAGCAGTAACAAAAGATCTCGAAAGATTGGGGTTTAAGGATTTCGAAACTTTGTCAAAATTTGGCAGATTTTTGTTTTTGTAAAAAGCAATCCAAAAACACGTTTTTAATCCAAGATTCTTGTACAACTAACCTTAAAATGATGAAATCTTAAAGAAAGTTGCAAACTTTAACAACTTTTCAAAAATTTGAAAATTTTCGAAAAATTGTACAAAAGTACGAATCAAGATTTTTTGAGAAATTTTGAAACTTTGTTGGTTGTTTGAGTTTGTAACACAAGTTTTGATGAAAAAGATGTGATAAAAACACGAAACAAACAAGAAAGTAATAAACTTTATCAAAAAATAACGACTAAAAAACTTGTTTATGGTTCGTTAGCAACAAAAACAAAGATTACACCTTCTTCTAGCGATTGATACCACTTGTTAGGTCACCATATTGTAAACACAAGTATAGATTTGATAGAAATGAGATGAGAAATAGAGTTTGGTTGATTAGATCAAATATGAAGAATAAAAGTGCAAGAGTTTCCTTATGATATTGAAATAACCAACAAGAGTAAGCATTACATAGATGTCCTATTTATAGGTGAAGAGCTAGGGCAACACTCCCTTCTCTTCCCTTCTCTAATTCGTATGGGCTTTAGGCCCATTGGACGAGTAAAGGGCTTACCCTTAAACATAACATGATTAAATAACTTAGCAACCTATTACAAATGATGAAATAACCGAGACTTGATGAAACGTTGATAAACTTAGGTTCTAAGAAGAAGCATGTAGTGTTTTGGTTGCAATTGAGGGGTAGTGGCTATTCGAGGTATTTAGAGGGTGTTTCTTTTTTTCCATATGAACCACTAATGCGGGCCCAATCCTTTAATCCCACTTAATGGATAGACCCACCAAAGCTTTGTCATCCCCTTTAAGAGGCTAATTAAGAGGTTTATATGGAACCACTTAGGTGGTGTTTCTTTTTTTTTTTTTTGTTAGCTAAGAGTGTGTGTGGGATCCACATCTATATAAGCCACTTATTGGAGAGGACATTACAAATCTAGCCTTGTGGATATAGACCAACTAAGGGAAATAGTGGGTCTCACTTAGAAAAGAAATAATATTAGGGTAAACTACAAAAAATGTCCCTTAACTTTCCTGATTTTGCGAAAGTTGTCCTCATACAAGATTTTAAGCAAATAATGTCCCTGAGCAGGTTTCCTTAAGCAAAAAGTGTCCTTGAGGATGACGTTTGTTTGCAAAAACGGTTTTTGGCCTAACGCTCGTTAGGGAGCCCGTTAAGTGCCTTGTGAAATGACTATTTTACCCTCCCTTTCTTCAATAATTTATATTCTAATCATTTGTACTTTTCCCCGCCAAATTCACACCGACTAATTGTTGTGTTTATTACAGTAACACAAATTCGCTCTATGTCTGGTCTATTACAAATTCACATGCTCATTACAGTATGACTAATTCTCAATTCAGTTTTGTATGTGATTTAAGATCTTAATTGATTTTGACTTAATCTTTTACAAAAAGTCTCTATCAAAATTTTCTGCTGCTGCCATCTCATAAGCTCCCATAGTATGAAATTCAGAAAAACCTCTATTTAACTGGAAAGCTTTTATTAATCGACTTTATTGAAATGATACTGTTTTTTAGAATATCTCTATATCTGAATGTGATATAAATTGAGAGGTCTAGTCTAACGAATGTGTATTGTTACTACAAACTAACAGCTTAATACAAAATAAGGAATTTCTTGGTGTATAAAATTAGAAATGGGCAGAATACATATGACAACTGGAGCGGCATTGGTCCATTATCACATTTTGAAACTCGCAGGAAGTTGTATGATCCTATCTAACAAGACAGCTTGAAAGTACGTGACATGATTGAGGGAGGAAAATGGAGATTCTGAAGATCATGAGCACTTGTTTTCAAATGTCAGTTTTCTTGTAATGTCTGGAATAAAATGAAGCAAATGGCTGGTTTAGATAATATGCCAGATGACTGGTTGAGTATTAATGGAAATAATGTTTGGAGTGTGGTTAGAAGGCTGGTTTTGGCCGCAAGTGTATATATCCTATGGCAGGAGAGAAACAATAGATTGTTTAGAGGTGAGAAGAGGAGTTTGGAAATTATATACAATATTATTGTGGAGACTGTTAAACTGAAGCTAATGAGTCTTAAAGTCAAGAAAAGCAATGCCGTGAATAATGTGGAAAGAATTAAACTGAGCAGCTTTGAAGTGTGTTCTATGTATGCAGTTTTGTGTTAGGATTCATGTGAAATGTGACAAATAGGGTGAGTCATGAAAGATGAGACTACCTTGATTTGTCAATTTCATATGGATCCTGTGGTTGATAGGAAGAGAGCTATATGTTATTTTATTCTCTGAATGATGCCTGATTGTGATAGGACACTGTTGGTGTATGTAAGGATGTAGCTACATATATTCACCAGTGTAATCTTGCCAGCAGGAAATGCAGTTCAGGGTTGTAGATATCCACAGAGTTATATATGATTTTGGTAGAGCTCATCTCAGTTGGTGATGCCTCTTTTTTACAGGTCATACATATGTTGTTGTTCTGAGTATGTATTTCTTGTTTGAAAGAGGAAATGTAGTCACTGAGTGGATTGAGTTATGTTGGGAATTATATTAGAGTTGATAAGACAAAACATGTGAAAGATGAAGGACTGAAGATGACAAAGAATGAAACTTCAAATACAAGAAAAGATTACAGGAGATCTTTTATTTTGTTAGGAAATATTCTTTGTAACCCTAATCCTCTAGTATATAAAGAGGATATAGGGCGTAGGTTTTGATATACAGGAGTCACAATGTAAACTCCAGGAAAAGTGTGTGTGTGTGTGTGTGTGTGTGTTTAGGCGTCAAGTTCTCTAAATGGACGCCTAGGTTATTGTGTTTATGTTAAGCCCCAAGGATCTTATGATTCCTGTTAGGATGTAACCGTGCTACACTTGATCACGTAGCATTGGGGCTGTAGTTTGTGTTTGTTAGTGTTAGAGATGATGACGAAGAAACCTTATAGCAATAATAATGATTGTTTTGTTTATTCCGCTGCGTATCTTGTTAGTATCATTATTATTGTGTAATCCCTAGATGAGGTCTAGCCAACCTCGAGCTTAAATGATCTCAACATGTGGTATCAGAGCCAAGGGGCTTGTGATCGTGGGATTAAATAAGGTTTGGTTTGTCGAAGAACGAAGAAAAGAAGAAAAATTCGACTTTGTTTCAATTTTCGTATTTTTCTGCAGAGCAGTTTTGTACAGGCGATTTCTCCTTCGTTAACCATTGGATCGGGCTGAAATTTTTACTGGAGCTTCTCTATATATCAAGGAAGATTTCCACCGGAGGGATCTTCAATCTGAGCGTTTGTGTGAAAGTTCTTGTGTGTCGAAAACTGCTACAGAGAAAGGGTATGATATTCGGATTTTTATGGTTTCTTTGTTATTACCTTACTGATTTTCTTGTTCTACTACATCAATTTGCTATGGAAATCAGTTATGGAGTTAATAGTGGTTAATTCATGCCCTAATCTATTGATGACTCTTAGTTTTAAGCTGCATTCGAAGATATTAGGGTTTCTTGAATTGTTAGGGTTTCACTATTTATTGTTTTCCTTATTCTGCTATGACAAATGACTATGAAGGCTGATTTGAAAGATCATGGTGTTCTGGATAAAGGTTGTCATTATATAAGAGCTCTTGGTTTAAAGATTCATTGAATATAATTGTGTATTCTCATGAATACATAAATACTTTTGATGCTCCATTTGATTCATCTACTGGTATTTTCATTAGACCTGGTGAGCAGGTTTAAAAACCTATGATGAACCCTAATGATGATGCTGGAATGCTTTATGATGAACCCTAACGATGGCTTTGAATACTACTGTAGTATTTTATTATTATTAGGGTTTCGTATTAAGTATTATGGAGTAATGAATTGATACTGATGTTGATATGTAAAAGAGATATGGTAAATCTTTTGCTTGGAGGATGAAAAGGAGGAGCAGACATGATCGATTGATGTTACTAATAGAAAAAGTATGCCTACTGTTTCTGGATTTAATTTGCATCACTTAATGAGGAGTAAGGATACTTTGGTGTTTACTGATGTACGCATGGATTTCTAATGTACTAAGAGTATGTTACTTAACTAGGTTTACTGGTGGTGTTGATGTGCGTACTGAGGCTTCTGTAACAAGTAAGGTTACTGGATAACTCTACTCCTAAATTGTTCGTGTTACTGATTGATTGGGATAAGTTTTATGGGAGTAAGTCTACTGGTTATTCAATGATATGTTTCCACTGCTAATAGTAAATGGTTTCCACTCCTAGCTTCACGTTACCACTGCTAGTAGTAAATGTTACCACTGCTGCACTTTATCGTTTCCACTGCCAGTGCTTCGTTTCCAATGCTCGTTATATGTTTTCACTGCTACCCAAAGTTTCTACTGATGGTATTATTTGTTTCTGCTGCTACGTTTCTTGGTTGCTGCTACGCTATTTTATTCTACTGCCAAGGCCATGGGAGGAAGAAGCATGCTACTTAGAAACAGATTAGCAACAGTCCAACGACAGAAAAAGTGTCACTAACAGTTTTGGGAGGAAGGAGTACTCAGATTAGTGACAGATTGGTGATACTTTTGCAACAGAAAAAGTGTTGCTAACAGGTTATGGCAGATTTGATTATTGGTTTCACACACACAAAGGAGTTTTGGTTTATTAGTGCTTACACAGATTCAAAGGCTCATTCTTATTTGATTTAATTGATTACGAAGAAAAGTTTTTATCACCTATTTGAAGTTGAAGTGGAGTTTCTTAGATGTGTGTTCTTATCATATCTTAAACGGCACCATTACGTTTAAAGATAACTTGTTCGTGCTTTATGGTTGTGACGAAGACTTGTCAAAATCTAGTTTTCATAGGTCAAGGGGTGGATGGATGAAGACCTAGTTAACTATCACTTAAAGGAGTTACATTGTAGTGCTCAGTGTCTCACAGAGGATGAGGATTTTGTCAAGGGATTGCGGTCTACTTATATGGTATGAGTATAAGTTTGGAGTCACGTGGGTAGTGCAAGACATAAGACACAAGTTTGGGTTATTCTACTTCTACAACAAGTTCATTATATATGGTTTTCTTCATCGGTGATCATTACATAGAGCTTACTTTCAAGAAATGGTTAACACATGGGTTTCAGGGGAAGCTTACTGTTTAAATGTTTAACCATTTATATGCTACATCGAGGTGAAGGTTTTTACAACTGCTAGTTGTTATTACTACTGCTAGTTTTGATTTCTACTGTTTCAAGTACATTTATAGATGCGGAAAACTTAATGGTGGGCGACTTTGAAACATTGGAAAGATGGATTCGACGTGTAATATTGATTTGTGGTTGTGAAGATCAAGGTTGCTTACATTTGTCCCCTATTTGATGATGACAAAAAGGGGAAGAATATTTACATTGAAGCTGCAACTTGAAGATCCTTGGTGATATAGCATGGATTAAGGGGAAGTTCATTTATCTTTTGTAACACCCCCATTTTCACGTTTGGCAACGGATTTAGGGTTGGGGTATTACTTCATGGGATCACAGTTACAGTAATAGAAAACGACTCGAAAAGAGACATTTTTATAAATATGTTACCATTCATTAAAATATCAGAGTTTTATTAAGGTGAGGTCCCGTGAATCTAAGTGTAAAGTAGTATGAGAATGATAACAAAATTGAAAGTCCTCCGAGTTCAGTGCCTCCTCCTGCCATGTCTCCATAATAACCTAGGATACATGCTTAAAAGTCAACACTAGGTGTTGAGTGAGAATCATAGGTTTAAGTATTAGTGAATACAAGTTCCCTGGGCTATGTTGTTACACCCATCTAGGAAAATGTTGTGTGTGTGTGTGTGATAATTGTGATGCATGCACAATTATCAGGAGTGGGGTATGTTTCACTAAGCTCATGAACCACACGTTAACAATCCGGGTCATGTGGGTTGCAGACCCAACATGAGGGGATGGGAAGGATAACTTGCCAAAGTTAATCCTTCAGTGGGTTCAAGTATAGTATTTATTGGTACCACCCAGTGAGGTGTTAATACCAACAGGAGTTGTCAAACTCCAATAGATCTATCAACTATACTCGCGTTCGCGTGGGTAAAATATCCCAAACGATTAGATTCATGAATTTTGGTTATGTAGTAGTGGCAGTTTGTTTACTCGTGCAACAACCAAAGAAAAAGACTTGTATTCGGTTTTAAGTAAAGCAAGTAGCACGTATCCCCCTCACAGGGTTTGTAAAGCATTTAGAGTGAAAAGTTTTAAAAAGATGTGAGGCTACGAAACTCACCTGGGCTTAGGGAATTCTAACTAGTGTAAAGAGTGACTCGGAAACTAGACTGCCTTACTCATGTATCCTGATGTTGTTGTTGTGGTGGTTGTATGTCAAGCTTTAGTTGTTTAGTTTATGTTTCTTAAGTAATTATTCTTAGGGTTTTTAGAGTTTTAGATATAACATAACACCGTTCAGGCCATCACAATTCATAAGTATAAGACTCCTCACATGAAACTCCCTACTATTGTATTTATGTTATCAACATAATACCGTTCGGGCCATCATAATTCAGAAGTTAATAATCCTCACATGAAGTTCCTTACTATTGAGTCATGTTGTTATTAGGGTTTAGTTATAACATAACACCGTTCGGGCCATCATAATTCAGAAGTATATGCAATAATCGTTTGAGGAGTCAGGGCACTTTAAATCGTAAACCCAACAAACTCGTCAGAACGAAATATCCACATAGTACTCCTCACATGAAGCTCCCTAGTATTGTGTTATGCTTCTAACTTTAAAATAGGTTTGCTATACATATGAAATAGTTGACTTTATACCCTTTAAGTTTAGTATATTTACCAAATCTACCCTAGACTTTTAATACTTATATACTTATAATACTTAGGTTTATAACTATCTAGACTTAACACTATTAGTCCCTATACTTATATATTTTAGAAAAATGAAAAAATTGACCCTTGGACTTATATTTTTTCTATATTTACCCTTTATACCCTTAACTTTATAACTTTTGCAAAACTAGTCCTTTTAAGTTTATAACTTTTTAACTTTTTATCCTAGGGTTTTATAATTTTTGCAAAAAGGGTCCTTATACTTATAACTTCTAAGAAATGTTAAAAATAGTCCCTAGACTCTATATTTTCAGAAAATTACCATATATACCCCTATGCATGGAAAACTTTGCAAAACTAGTCCTAATTCCATGCAAACTATATTTTTATAAAACAAATAGGTTTCCTAGCTTATGTTTAACTAATTTTAGCTTATCTAAGTTACCTAAGTAATATTTTAGCTTGTGAAAAGGGCTTATAGCACATAAAAGACAATTCGACTCTAATTAGGGTTTGGAAATGAAAACTAGCAAATGATTATGACCAAGGCTTAGGCAAGGGATCCTATGGGTTCTAAGGCATCCTAGTACTATCCTAATACTAAACTAAAGCAAAATAAACAAATTTGAGGCTTACCTAGGTCGTGGAAGTCCTAACGTGGGCAAACTAGGGTTTCTAGGGCAAAATGAGATTCGACAAGCATGCAAGACCTATACTACTTGACTCCTAAGGTTTCTAAGGGTCCTAAACTACTACTAGCTACAGAAGTTTAAGGTGGAGAAATATGGGGAGGTGTGGTTTGGAAATGAGAGGGGTCGAGGGTTTATATAGCCCTCGTAAACCTTGGAGGCCAAGGAATACGGGGTTAGGTGTCACGAGGAGGAAGGGGTGAGTAACCATAGCTACATGGTGACTAAGAGAAGCTACGGTGGTGATGTGGTGGTCTATAGGGCGGTATAGGGTTCGTGTGGTGGTGGTTTGGCCGTGGAGGCGGTTTGGTGTAAGTAGCTTACAAGGAGGTGATGTACCTCCTTGCTTGGGTGCTTGGAGGTGCTTGTAAGCTGCTTGGGAGGTTTAGTGATGGTTTAGGGTGATTAGTGGTGGATTAGTGGTGGATTAGTGGTGGTTTAGGGTGATTAGTGATTGTTTAGTTAAGTAGGTGACAAGTAGGTGATGCACCTACTTGTGTGGGTGCTTGTGATGCACCTACTTGTGTGAGTGCTTGTAAGGTGTTAGGGTGCTAGGTTGGTTAGAGTAAGGTGCTAGGGTGTGTGGTTGTAAGGTTTGAGGTGCTATAGTAGTCTAGTTCTAAAGTTTAGGTCTATTTCTAACCTAGTTTTGCCTAGAGTGAGTTTAGGGTTTTGCATAGGGTTTAGTGCCTAAGTTAGGTTCCTAAGAGTGTTTAGTGACTAATTCTAGGTTCTAATGGGTTTACACTAAGTGGTGGTAACTTATGGGAAAGATTTGGAAAGGTTTGACCTAGTTTTGTAACCTAAATGACCTATTTATGTTTAGTGGGTGATTAGGGTGTATCCTAGGGTTTTGTGCCTAGATTAGTGTCCTATGAGTGTTTAATAACTAGTTCTAGGTCCTAAGAGGCTTACACTAAGTGGTGGTGACCTATGGTGAAGTTCTGAGATAGTCTAGACCTAATTCTAGGAGGTTATGACTTAGTTATGGTTTTATGCTTAAGGGACTTGTACCTAAGTTCTAAAGGGTTGTACTAATGTCTAATAGTCCTAAGGTATCCTAATGTTCCTAAGGTAATTCATACTTAAGCCTTGGACACTTTCAAACTAGTTTAACTAAGCATATAAGGTTTAGTAAGCACATAGACCTAATTAGGGTTTAGTTAAGGTTTATTAGGGTGTTGTGGTAAGTTTAGTGTGTTAGATTGGTAAATTACTTATTATGGTGTTGTTGTGATCTTATGCTTGACATACCAGGGGTTTATAGGGTATGAGTGTTGCGTTATTTGGCTTGTGAGGATACGTGGGCAAGTCTAGAGTCATGCAAGTAATGAATGTATATAAAAAGCAAAAATTTGCCTGTGAAATACCTACTATAGGTATTTGTAATGGGAATGATAGTGATGAGATTTTGTGGGTTGTTACATCTTTCATATATACTAGCTTCAGGGGTAGTTCGTGATTACAAGGTTTTGTCATTATCAACTAGGGGAAGATTGTTGGGAATTATATTAGAGTTGATAAGACAAAACATGTGAAAGATGAAGGACTGAAGATGACAAAGAATGAAACTTCAAATACAAGAAAAGATTACAGAAGATCTTTTATTTTGTTAGGAAATATTCTTTGTAACCCTAATCCTCTAGTATCTAAAGAGGATATAGGGCGTAGGTTTTGATATACAGGAGTCACAATGTAAACTCCACGAAAAGTGTGTGTGTGTTTAGGCATCAAGTTCTCTAAATGGACGCCTAGATTATTGTGTTTATGTTAAGCCCCAAGGATCTTATGATTCCTGTTAGGATGTAACCGTGCTACACTTGATCACGTAGCATTGGGGCTGTAGTTTGTGTTTGTTAGTGTTAGAGATGATGACGAAGAAACCTTGTAGCAATAATAATGATTGTTTTGTTTATTCCGCTGCGTATCTTGTTAGTATCATTATTATTGTGTAATCCCTAGATGAGGTCTAACCAACCTCGAGCTTAAACGATCTCAACAAGTTAGCATTTAGTGATTCTTCTCTTAAGATGATGCCCCTTTGTGATAGGATTTAGGTCTCTAATTGTGAAGTAGTGGTAAGTTTTCCTTCAATTTCAGTATTAGCTGTTAGTTTCCAGTTATATTGCTTATTTACACTTGCTTGTTCTCTTGTGATTTATTAGTTCATTGTTAGCATTGCTTAAATATGTCAACTACTTGCATAATCTGTATTAGATAGTTTTAGCTGTAATCAGTTGGTTTAATTAGTTTACTGGGTTAATATTAGATAAACAAGTTAATTCAAGCATTTAGTTGGTAGTTATAAGCGTAAATCTCAAAAAGTTGTTGTAAATCACTTCAAAAGGGGTGTTTGGCAAATTGATAATAAGTGTTAAGTAGTAAGTTTCTTAGGTTAAATTTAGTTTCATTAGCTTACATTAGGTTAGACTAGGTAGGTTAAGTCATAAAATTGGCACCTCATTTAGGAAAAAGTCAACATTGGGTTAATTAGGGAATTGTGTTCACAGTAGGTTAAATGAGGTTCTAGAATCTTAGGATTAGATCAAATACTGTTGCATTTAGCTTAATTAGGGTTTATATCATCTAAACATAACATCTAGGAGCCATTTAGATCATTAGAATTTCATATTGGTCAAACTTGGGTGAAACAGAAAAAGTCAAAAAGAAAAAAAAAAAAGTTGTCCAAATCACTTTTGATTTTTATTTTTCATCTCCTCAATACTAAACCAAATCATATAAAATTCTGGAATTAAGTAGTTTGGAAGCTTGTTTAATTAGTCCTATTTTTAGTTTATTTTGTAGATTTTTTCTTGACAGCTTTTGATAAGCCCTAAAGTCGCCCATCAAGCTTGCAGGCTTGATTTCAAAACAAAAGTTTCCAAACAGAAAAAGTTTTTGATTTTTAATTTCCACACCATAAGCCCTTTTTCTCTGAAAATTTGCATGCCTAATATGTAACTATGATTAAATGAACTGTTGAATTTTACCCTTTTTACCATTTATGTAACAAAGTTGTATTCATTTACCCATGTACTATGCAAGTGACCCTTTATTGACCCGTGGTACGAACTTTTTTTTTTTTGACAGTAACATCGCCATTCTACCCTGCATATTACTGTAATGAAGATAAAAGACCAGCAACATATCTTTGTAATGTGTAACACCAAGTCACCAACCTTAGTTTTCGGCCATTAATGCTGCTACGCTTCTCATTACTTGTACGTTAATACCGCTACGCTTCTCATTACTTGTACCTTTCTTCACATCTTTAGCTCAAAGTCTCAGATACAAGAAACTTAAGACAAAGTGGAGGCGTGTAATAAGGGGTCGTTTGGACGTAAGTTTTGTAAGGGATTAAGTAATCAGAATCACATAATCAAGTGTAATAAAACGGTCTGTCAAAGATAGCATTTGTTGCAAGTTCTGATATATTTCATTTAAGACAAGAATAATTGAAAAGAAATGAGACTCTTGTAAAAGATTATGATACAACTGAACTGTCCAAGATTCTTTCTGTGAGAGGGAGCAGCCATAATTTAGCAGAACAATATTTCAAATTTCCCACCCTTAATAGCAATAATTCTATACTTGTCTTTTTCCCTCACAAGTTCCAGAATGGGTGCTTTTTGTTGCTGCCTGCGTTAGAAGAGGAGAAGGGGTTGTTGTCATTGTCCTCAAGTCAACTGCTTCAATGGTGGAACCAGCAGCATTGGTTTCTCATGCCCATAGAGTGTAGCCTTCAAAGATTTTTGACCACGCTTTCCACTTGAGCTATGTGACCAAAGGCGAACTGTACTGTCTTCACCTGCAATGGCAAAAACTTTTCCATTTTCATCTCCCAACAATTTATCAGAAAGAACAGTAACAGGACCATTGTGACCTCGGAAAGCTCGCTGGCATCTATCCTGATATCAGCATTAGTAACAAATTTCACAAATTAATCAATGATACGTAAAAACAAATGATGTAGCTTAAACTGCGTTATATACTAGATAGACGTCCATACCTTCGACCATAATCGAATAGAGTGATCACAGCTTGAGGTGACTAAAACATTTTCATTTATATATGTCTCATTTCGAAATAACCATGTTTCCTTCAGTGGAAACAATCTGCATACAAAAGGCAATTGTCAATTATGACTAAATAAACCACTAAAGTCTAAAACAGTGATTGAGGTTTCAACGACTTGTGACGTCAAAAAATCAGACAAGATACATTACAGAGAAGAAAATAATGCTTAAACAAACACCCTTTAGTATCACCTCATGCTGGTAATTCTGGCACTATGACCGTTAAAGGATGAGAGAATGGGAGCTTTTATTTCTAAAAAACCATCAATATTCAAACTTCTGATAAATGGGCCCTGCAGATTTTTAACAAACACGAAACAAGTGGATGAATTAGCAATACTAAGATGCAATCTCTCATATAAAAGCGATCTGAGTAAGAAGAAGTGAGTAAAGCTATAAGAAAGTCGGATGCAAAATAGAAACTGAGGCAATTACCCTACAGAGTAATCCCAAGAAAATAAGCAGCAGATAAATTCCTAGCTCCTACCAGATTATGATGCACATGGATATGTAATCGTGTATGATAATCATCAATTTACTATCCTAAGTCCCTAACTAGTGTGCAATTTCATGAACAAAGTAACCCTTTAGCCAGTACCTGAGTAGAGAAGATAAAGTTCTTGCTAAATAAGAGATTACTGGTTTTTGCGTCCATAGGAGTCCAACGATATACATGTTAACCACATCGAGACTCCTGTGAACTATACTTCAGAGAAAAAAGAATACCCGATTGACCCGTCTCGTCCTGACATCAAAAACAGCATTTATTCTACTGATGAGTTCCGGATGTTTTCATTCAAGGCCCGACCTTGTTCACGAGCTTATTCTCATGATTGGACCGAGTGTCCTTTTGTTCACCCGGGAGAAAATGCACGACGATATGGAAATATAACCTGCATAAAGATTAAGTAATGCACCATATATACATCACTATCTGCCCTATGTGAACCCACCGATATTTGTAGTTGATGCATATTCATTATGTATTCGCAAGGATTGCTTGAATTAAATATGATGCATTGTTAAGACATATAATACCTATATATGTAGTTGTGCTGGTGAATAGAATGAATAGCCATGATGCTTTCAGCCATGTAAAATCGAGCAGCGTCTTCAGAAAGAATGTCCTCTCTCATTAGCAAAGTCATGATGTCACCTCCCAGTAAATACTCCATGATAAGGTACAAGTAATCAGAATCTTGAAAAGAATAAATTAGTTTTACAATGCATCGACTATCAACCTCCACAAGCAAATTCCTCTCAGATCTAACATGCTCAACCTAAGTACACAAAAGAGTGGATTATCAAGCAATCAAATCCATCAATGTAGCGATAGCAAACCTACGGCTATATCAGCACATATCTTTTAATATTGTTGTGGCTACTTAGTGGTTGTTTCTGCTCCTGTTTGGAGAGGAGGAAAGGGGAGTTCCTTTGTGCTGATCATGTTAACAAAGTAAAGAAAGTACATTCAATGCAATAGACTAGCTTTATAAATGTTTTATACCATTCTAGTTTGATTATGGTGTGATCCGCTATAAAACATGATCTAACCAGGGGACACATGGGAATAGATTTTTCAGGCTTGTCAAATTCTAAGTGTTTAACAAGTCAATGCTTAACATGCATTACTCTTATGTGCCTCTTAGGTGTGTCAATAAGTCAATACCATATTGACCATGTACGTTCTCTTCTGTAAACATCCATTTACCGAAGTCATGTGTGGACAGTGTGGGTGCATAAACCATGTCTTGTTTGTTAATGAAACCAGAGAGTGACAGCAAAAATGATATACAGAAGAAAGCTATCAATGATATACATAAGTTACAAACCACCAATATCCAAATGAAACCAAATATTCCTAAGGGAAAAATAGTATTATTGGGATATATTTAAGTCATTTGCAGTTTCGAATTAGGCTATGTCAAATAGCCTAAGAAAAAGCACGTGAATCGCATATGACTTCAAGTCATTCTACAATCCAATATACTCGTTCAACTTAAAGATGGAGAGAACTATTGGAAAGGTATACGACTTGGGTATTGTACCTGCCCACGACTGAGCATCTCTGATTTCTTCAGCTTCTTCATCGCAAAGACTTCTCCGGTAGTTTTAGCACGACATAGCCTGACCTGCATAACACAGTTGGTACATTAATAGATTCAGTGCCAAGAAAACACACATATGCATCAGGTTTTCAGCTCAATAAAATATATTTCCTAAAAGAGTCCCATTTCAATGAATAGATCCAAGGTTTTCAACAATCAAACTTTGCAGAGTTCTAAACCTTACATCCTAAAGGTATATACATTCATAAAGAGTTTACAGTTGCTGATTCACCCCCAAAACACATCAAAATCGCCACAACAACTCTTAACACATTCCCATTTTTTCGTTACAGTTAGCTCCACAAACAACACTTGAATCAAACACCTAACATATATCATCCACATACAAGGATAAAGAATCATAATTCCATCGGATATATTCCTACCTCTCAAAAAGCACCTTTACCGATCAAAGTCAAAAGCTCGAAATCATCAATCCCAATCTTATGCCATTGCAACCTCATATACTCAGTCTCCTTCTTCTCCAAATTCCTTAACATCTGCTCCTCTTCCTCACTCGATACCTGCGCCTCAGCCGCCTTCCTCTGTAACGTTCTCCTCCTACAATCATTCGCAATCTCACAATCATCATCAACTATAGATCAGGCCTTAAACAACAAAAACTGCTATACACATCACAATTCCACAATCTCTTGATCACAATCAACACCTAATTAGATCTAAAATTACACAATTATATACATCATTATTTTATATTTTATATCTTCATGATCATAATTAACAGTAAATAAGCCCTGAATTAACAAAATCAGGTATACACATCACAATTTCATAACATAACGATCATAACTAACTAACTAACACTAAATTAGGTCAATCAATCAATGAATATACCTTTCCTTACGATCCTGCAAGCCTTGCAAATAATTCAGTTGTGTGTGTGTGTTGGTATATGTGTGTGTTAAGCACGGATGGTGGTAAGATATAGGGTTGGTGTTGAGTGATTTGGAATCAGGTATTGCTTTGGGGTAGGGTGAAGAAGATGAAGTGATTAGTGGTGTTGTGTGCGTGTGTTTTGTTGTTTGACATCTGTGAGAATTTGTGTTACTTTTTCAGGTTGTGCTTGGCGGGGAAAAGGTAGAAATGGGTGGAATTGCGATTATGGAAGGAAAGGAGGGTCAAATAGTCATTTCACAAGCATTTAACGGGCTCCTTAATGAGCGTTAGGCCAAAAAAACGTTTTTGCAAACAAACGTCATCCTCAAGGACACTTTTTGCTTAAGGAAACCTGCTCAGGGACATTATTTGCTAAAAATCTTGTATGAGGACAACTTTCGCAAAATCGGGAAAGTTAAGGGACATTTTTTGCAGTTTACCCATAATATTAAAAGGGTTTGTGGACCCATTCTCTTAGCTAACAAGAAAAAGAAACACCCCCTTAGTCTGGTCTGGTCTTTGATTGTTCATTACGTTACGAAAGGTGAATAATTTTTAGATTTTCTAGTAAAGTACTAGAAGAGTGATTATCTTCTCTTTTTAGAGTTAGGATGGATAAGGGAGAATGAAATTATCATTTTGCATAGGGCATGTTTTACCTATCTTTGATGTCACTTGACGAAACAAGATCTAGCAAGTTAAACGACACATGGAAGGGAAAGCTAGGTTGCAAGAAGTTAACTCGGATGTGAAAAAAATTTATGTTGGAGACCATATTCGTATTCTTTGAAGACTTTATAGGTGTTTTTAGATTGAAATTATGGTTCGAATTTGATATGCCTCTTCCATCGACATTTGAAATTTCCTAGTGTTTATGTCATGAAGATTTGATTCGAAATTTTGAAATTTGAAGATTAGTATGCGTTTGATGCCTTGATGCACTTATTCCTTCTTTGTTTAGGGTTGACTTCACACTAAAGAAGAGCTTATGTTTTTGCCAATTTCAAAAAGTAGAAATTATCTCACAAGACAAATGTGTCTTTATGACACTTGCTTATATGCCAAAGATCTCATGGTGCTATCTTGGATCCGAAGCATCTTTTACAATTTCAATAATTTCCTGATGTGTTACATTCTTCTAAGAAATATACTTGTATAGGTGTATGATATTATCTAATAAAATGTTTCTTGATTGATATACATGAAAGGGAAAGAGGTAAAATCTTGAAACTAACCACAAATATATACAAAATATTATCTAATAAAAGTTTAGACAACTTGATCGAACAGAAGAAAAGAAAATTAATGAATTCAAACACAGTGAGTTACTCCTATGTGTTACTAAAAAGTATAAGTAAGGGGAATGAATTTCTTTTTATAAAATGACAATCAACTGTTTTATGACAATCACCAAGATATGGTTTAGAGATGCCTTATTCTACAAATCCACAAAAGACTTGTCTATCCAAAGAAGGTCAAACCTCATCCACACCGATCTCACCACCTATAAAATGGGCATGACCAAACCATTCTAGTCATCATGCATGGATTTAGAGTTTACTTGAGGCAAACGTTGTTAACTCTCCATATGCCTTTCATGCTTCAAGTTCAAACATCAATGGCCCATTAGGGTTGTGTGTTGTTAAGCATGGCATATTGGAGGCTCTTCGAAGGAGAGACGACAAATTTTGTCTTATATATATTTCTTGTTATATACAAGGAAGGCTCTGTTTTCACGTAATGTGGAATTAGCATCATTGCCTTGAAGGTTCGTTCTATTTTCATAAAGACATCTCTCACCTATAAAAAAAATACGCGTATGTTGATAGAAACACGTTCAGGTCAATCAAGAGGTTGTCATGGATCACACTTCTGTTATTAAAGTCTCGGTTCTAATTATGTTGTCACATTACCTCGACGAGTATAGAGCATCAAACTTCAGTGACAAAATTACAACTATCTCAAGTTAAATCCTTGCTTATTTACAACAAACAACACTACTTTACTGGAAACTTCGAAGTCCAGGGGCGGACCTAGGGGTTATTGAAGTTCACAAAAACCTGATGGATTTTGCCGCTGAATGTAATTTTTAGTTAAAAATCTAGATTTCTTTGAACCCATCTCAAAACTTGTGTCCAATAAATGTCTTGTTTTAAGTTCGTCCACTAATATGTCAAAAAGAAATACTAGTTTTAATAAAATTATACATTATGTTTCGTTTTTACCTCCTTTATACTCTATTAAAAGGAAATTTGTGCATAAGGTGGCTTAGAGTTCTGAGTCCGCCCTGCTTTGGATAGTGACAAAGAATGGATTGTTTAGTCGGGTATATTTGGAACACTAGCATTAACTACTAGAAGTCTAGAAGTAGTCAGGATTAACAAAATATTGAGGTTGGGCTTCAGTCACATTGATTTGTAGATCCGCTGGATTTGTCTAAGTCCAGTTGCTCATATTGGCTTACTCAAAGTTTATATACATGTTTCTTTTTGTTTTTCTCTTTCTTTTCCTTTTCGCGACAAAAATTACTATATATAATAACGCAGCGTCAATCCTATGGAAATGTGCCATGCTACTTCATGATTGGTTCTCGCTATTTAAAAAACCATATTCTTTGGGCTGCATACTGGGCTCTTTGTTTTACTTATTTTTAGTCCACACCCAGGCCCCGTTTTTTCTCCCTTTTGTTGGGCTTATTTAACAATGAGAAGATCAATAACTTGAGCTCATATAACCTTTGTTCTATGTTGTATCATCGCATAGTAATAAAGAAACGTACATACACGCAAACAACGAACCGAAACACATGCCAAAAATACCCGCCGCAACGCGGCGGGCTTCATTACCTTGCTATATATAAAGCCGCTTGCCAACCTTTGGTTCAAAAACGAACCAACGATGTCACTCTCTTATTTTCTGGTGCCAAATCGCATATGATTTCTTTACTTTTTATCACAAAATGACTAAAAGAAGAGAGAATTTAATAGGTTTTTTAGCTACTTATGATGTAACGACATAAAGCTTCAATGTTAGTAAATGCAAATAAATTATAGACGGAAAATCACAATATTATACATATTCTTAACCTTTTATCACAAAATGAATTTTTTTTTTTTTTTTTTTTTTTTTTTTTTTTTTTTTTTTTTTTTTTTTGCATAATATCTCGCAATAGCTAGCTATGAAATCAGGGTTATAAGAAAATCAAAAAGTGTCACTAAATGTCGATATATGTGACTACGCAGCCACTAAGAGTGTCAATATTGTTAGTCGATTTGGGAGTATAGTTAGATGAATGATGATCAAATAAGAAATCCTTAACGTGAGAAATTTTAAAATAAACGCGAGAAATACATTTAATCGCGTTGGTTCATAGTTTTTATACGGAAAAAAATATAGTTTTTGTTGATTACATAAATAGATAAGTCACAATAGCTATTTTAATGTTAATTCACTTAAATTCATAAGTTGCTTTAAAACTTTGACATTTATATGATATTTTGCAAATAATATGAATCAAATGTTACATTTTCAAAGCCACGAATTACGAATTTGTTTCTAATCAACTAAAAAACATATTTACGTAAAAAAATCATAAGAAAAATGAATCAAAACTTCAAATTCCCGATTTCTTAATTTCTCACCGGAGGTAAAGTTTATAGTTAGATTTGTTATTTCTACAGTATATATGTATAAATACATTTTCTGAAACCGAGTAATATTATTAGCGTATCTATTTCAGCAACAAATTTGTTTATATGCTTTGAATGTTTTTGTTTCGATATGCTCATTATGTGTTTTAACTTTTAAGTCTACCACCTACCATCCACCTACAAATTGTGTGCATGTTCTTCCTGATAAAGTAATGATAATGATATAGCAAAAAGAACTCCACCGAAGTCTACATCAAGAACATAGATATAGTGGAAAATTTTAGGCTTTACCACTTGCTCATTTGTTAATTGATGGTGGAAATCATTATAAAGTAAAACAAAAAAGTTTTATAATTTCTTCTGAGTAAATTACTTATATGAACACTTTCTACTACTAGTTTACCAAAATGAACCTCGCCCATCAAATTATCTAAAATGAACATTTTGATATTATCCATTAGATCTATTACTAAATTAGTTTGTAACCGTTAGATGTAGTAGACATGCATAAGCGCGAGGTGTAAGCGAGGTGGAGTTGAGTATACTAGTTGGAGGTGAAAATCACGCGAGTGAATATCTCTACGCTAGGCTGTGAGCGAGGTGAATGAGGCTGTGAGCGATGTGAGCGAGGTCATAGGGTCCACGCGATGTCAGATGCGAGGCCATATGCGAGGTGAGGTCTGATGGGAGGTCATATGCGAGGCCATACGCGAATCAGTGATAACAACTTNAAATCACGCGAGTGAATATCTCTACGCTAGGCTGTGAGCGAGGTGAATGAGGCTGTGAGCGATGTGAGCGAGGTCATAGGGTCCACGCGATGTCAGATGCGAGGCCATATGCGAGGTGAGGTCTGATGGGAGGTCATATGCGAGGCCATACGCGAATCAGTGATAACAACTTCTAGCAGTCCTACGCGAGGTCAGGTCAAATGCGAGGACATATGCGAGTTTATATGCGAGGTGAGGTCTGAAAAGGTTGCAGTCCTACGCGAGGCCATATGCTAGTTCTAGCAGTCCTACGCGAGGTCCTACGCGAGGCCATATCCGAGTTCTAGCAGTCCTATGCGAGGTCCTACGCGAGGCCATATGCGAGTTCTAGCAGTCCTACGCGAGGTATTTTAATTGTGTTATGACATGTTAGTTCATCCCGTGTGTGTTTCTGAATGAGGGGACAAAAGAGTTAAGTTGTAGAGATAGAGAGAGAAGAGGTGGAAGAAGGTGAAAGTTATGAATGAGGGGACATGAGGGGTTGATATATAACGTAAGTAATAATGAAAGGGAAATGATTTGCACACTCCCATTTTTTATTGGGACACTCTAATGTGTGCATCAGGTAGTTGTACTTTAAGTACAATCTGCTTTAACTGCTTGTACATTTGAGTGTCCCAATAAGAATTGAAAGTGTGCAAATCACTTCCCATAATGAAAAGTAGATTGTTCATGTACAGTCATATGTATTTGTATAACTTTTAGTGGGCCACGCGAATGGAAATTCTAATTCAAAACTGTGATAGTGACTTGTTTTGGTTATTATGGTAAAACACTTTAAAAATGTTCATTCTTGTAAACTCACTCCCTACTTGGTTCATTCTTGTAATTGAGTAATTTCTTCTTTTATTTTGATATCGTCATGCATGTATGTTATATGACAAGTGTTTGTACACCGTAAACAAATTTTACATAAGTCCAAATAACTTTTTAACATGGTCATCTCCATTTTCTATATATGAAATACACTCAAGTTCCACTTAAACACGGAAACTAAAGTCATTGGTACTGGCTTCTAGTGCTAATTGGGTATTGCATCATAACGCAATATTGACATTTACCATGCGTCATATCTAAAAACAATTTTGGGAAATTTGTTGATATTTTGATAAAATAAGCATATGATTTTGATGACCAAATTTTTGTATTATACTCTTTTTAGGTTTGATTGTCAAACCTAACCTTTTAATATAATCATGTGACTTTTTTCTATGATGTTCAGTACTATGTATTAGTTTAAGAAGCATATGCTATATGATTGAACAAAGATTCCATTAATACACCACATGACAATATAGTCTATATCTAATATCAACATCTACCAAAAGTACGTAAATGTTTAAATCATATATGCAGTTCATCTAATAACTAATAAGCAAATACTCGATTTGAATTCGAAGTAATTTGATGTTTAACTAGTGTTGGAAGAGTAATGCAATTCGAGTTTGTTGCCTAAAATAGAAAGAGTTAGCGGTAAGTTGTTAATTTACGATAATACAAAAATGTCTTTCCTCAATAACCGAACAAATTAAACTAGGTTGCTATACGAATTTGCTCGTTTGTGATCAAGAATTTAGAGATACAGCGAATGCCAAACCATGGAAAACTGCACCATCAAGGCGATTCGTGTAAAGCAGGTTTGAAGGAAAAACAACTAGTATAAATTTTGCATATAGCACGAAACTATATTATTTATAACAGATAGCACTGGTGACCACTACAAGACTCTATACGATGCGGCAAAGAGTGAGTTGCTTCTGCTACTAGTATATAACATCTATACGATGCTAGAAAACTTTAACTACTTCTTAATAAGACTCCTATACATACAAGAGACTAATGCGGAAAAACATAGAAATGGAAAAGAAGCAAGTTTAATCCCAATGAGAGGCTGTGACGAAAGGGGACGTTTATCTAACCTCTCTGATCTTGCACCGCCATCCTTTCCGAGACTTCAGAAAGAGAATTTAGGTTGCAGTTTATTAGGGACTTGACAAAATAGCATGTCTCGTCATTTGTGTTGCCATCGGGTATGTCCACCACGAATGACTCGATCACTAATGTTCCTGATCTTTCTTCTATTATCTCTGGATGAACCGTAAGTATTGAAGAATAGTTCTGCAAAATTATGGACAATAGTTATGTTGCATATTCATTCATACTTGTATCTTTGATAGGATACTAAAAACATGAAACTAAAAAACTGCTTTGACAGTTGAAAAATTAGGCCCTCTTTGGGCAGCTTTCTTTTCCTACGCTACCACCCATTTTTTTCTTTCCGGCTACAAATCTAAAGTGGTAATAAGCCAACGTTTCACTATCCGATGGCTTATCGAGTATAAAACGACTCTTTATCCTATACTAACTTCAACTATTTTACCTTTTTTAATCAACACGACCTATAAATTATATTGCAACTAGTATACATGCCAACAAACTATATTCCACCCAAAACATGTTGAATTACAAAAATTCCTTTAATTTGTTAGCAAACTTATTTCAAATACTCCGTATTACCTAATTAAGTTCAAAATCATACTGTAGTTTACAAAAGGCGAAAACTAATATCATATATACCTTTAGTCTATGATCACCATCAACGATTTTGATACCAAGGATGTGTTCATCATCATCAAGAAGCTCCAAACGCTCCGTACTCGTTGTAGCTGGAAGCCCTGACTTAACATTCACTTGTCTAACACTACCAATATTTAAGTCCCCTGCTTGCATAGTACACCTGCTCACAAAAGGCTTGTACTTTTGAGGTTGATCAAATCTCCTAACTAATGACCAAACCTATACAACAAAACAACAAACAAAAAAAGTTAGTGGCGGAACTTGAACATTATTTATACGACAGGACAAAACTTTATTACTTTCTCATAACAAAATTTCATTAAAAAGTTGATAACTAAATTCTATGAAAACTTAACATAGAGAAGGAAATATTACAATATCGACAGGAGCTTTGATGTGTTTAACAACGACAGAAATGCACTGTTGATTACTAGGGTTATGCTTGTGATGTCTTCGTATGTAGTAAGCTGGTTCCATAGTTGATAATTTGTATGTAATGATAGGTTTATGATATTTCAGTTATTGAAAAACCTTGGAAAAGTGTTTATGTTGATTTGATGGAGAATCAAGACAAGTGGAATATATATTGTTTTTACCACTTTCTGCACCTTGCTTTTAAAGAAGGAAGATAGGAAGTTTGCGAACGTCGATAGCCAATGCTTATGTCCCACCACCTTAAAGCAAAATTACCCGACCCAATTCGTTTTGTCGGTTCTTAGCACTTGGGTACCTTGGATATTTACTAAGGTTAAAAACCCGACCCAACTCGTGTCGATGCTAAAAGCACAAGGTCTCATGGCTGAAGCTATTTTCTCATCTCAACGTCAAACGATAACTTCACTTTTCACATTCACATAACAAAATACCACTTCACTCATCATTCAAGCCATTTTAATTATTCGATATCCACCATTTAATTTTATTTTTATTTTATCAAACCAACAAATTTTTATTTAATAAAATAAAAACACAAATTATATAAAACTAAAAATAAATTTATATACTTTGTAAACATCGCATAAAAATAAAAATAGAAAGTTACATCGCAGCAATCACGTGCTCCTATCTATTTAACCTTTCGGTTTATATCGCAACAACCATCATTTTTAAACAATAAATTATAAAAAACAGAAAAAATCAATAAAGACACAGGTTACCCGTCTTCCTCATTCAACACACACACTTTATAACCATAAAATATAATTCAGGGCCGTCCCATGAATTTATGAAATTTTTGAGGGCCCTGGACGAAATTAAATAATGAGGCCCTTCGATAAGGAATGCTATATATAAAGTGTCACCATTTATAAGATATAATGCAATTAGTTAGCTAAACATTCTAACATATTACTCATTTATGATACTTTCTCATCTAAATACTTTTTTCTTTGTGAAAAATATGCGTATACATGCATATAATTATTAACGGGACAAATTTTGAGGCCCTTAAAACTTTTGGGGCCCTGTGCGGTCGCTCACCTTGCACACCCTCAAAGCCGGCCCTGATATAATTAAGTCGAAAAAGAAAACCAAACAGGCCCGACGCCAGTTAACTTGCACCAAAAACGCGCCCCGAGAAGGGGGGTGTCGTGGCTTGAGAACGGAGGCGCAATTGAAGGTGCCACATTACCGAGCGTCTAATGTGCGAAAGCTATTGATACATGATTTAATAGTTTTCTTTTATTTACGTTTGGTGGTACAGTGAACATTTTTTATTATGTTTACGTGAAATTTTAGTTTGATAGTTTGATTAGCAACATTAATCGGGATTCGGTTTGGATTCATTGTGACTATTTTTTAAGAATCGCACCTTAGACAATGTCAAGTTGTTCAGTATAAATAAGGAAGAGCTCAAACACACACTTTATAACCATAAAATCTATTTAAATCAAAAAAATAAGAAGACCAAGTAGGCTTGGGAACGGTGACGTCACTAGAGGTGCCACATTGGATTGGCACAGATTTGGTGCTACGACACCGAGCGCTCTAATATATGAAAGCTATTGATATATGATTTAATAGTTTTTTTTTCTATTACTTTTGGTGTTACAGTGAACTTTTTTTTTACTATTTTTACGATAAAGTTTAATTTGATTGGCAACATTAATCTGGATTCGGGTTGGATTTATTGTGACTCTTTCTTAAGAATCACACCTTAGACGATGTCAAGTTCAGTATAAATCAGGAAGAGTTCATATCAAACATAAGAGCATCCACTATAAGAGGTCCATGAATAGGTTTAAGAAACTTGAAAAGGTTTATATCTTGTTTCAACTATAGTGAGAAATCTAGGTGGCATGAAAATGTCCTAATTCTTATACCTCTTCATAAACTCAACACAATTAATGCATGTGTAATGTGAAGCATTTATAAAGTTTTAACACATTTTTATCAGAGTGAGAATAGGTTTATAAACTCAAAAGGTTTATAATTTATTGATATGTGATGACATGGAACACTTATAAAGCTTTATAAATTTTAACCATAGTGAATGACATAAGAATTGTTTCACAAAGGTCCTATCTTTTTGGGCATACACTGTGAGAGATATAATTGGTGCGTTAGTTGCAGTGTGTGTTCTAGAATTACCTTATTTGTCAAACCGTAACATGTATTTATGCATGTCTTTACATACATGGATACATTTCTCCTTTGGTTATCTCGCAATAGAAATTTATTTTTCATAGCCAAAAAAGAAAAGAAGATAATGTATAGAAAGAACCGCATTGACTTATCATGCGTGACACCAAGGAATTAAATAACACGATTATAAACTAATGCCACTTAAATAAATCATGTTATAGATACGCAGTATCCTCTGCTTCCAGTGAAGAAACAACTTCCTTCTAGTAACAATCATAAAAATAATTAATATAGATAGGTCCATTAAAAAAAGTTTCAAGATGGCCTAAAATATTTAAGCTGACGCGATCAATATATCACAATTTCATGCTTTCATGGTTAAAAAAATCGGTAAAATATATTTGTGGGTCGATTTTCAAACCATTTTTCTCGATTCGTGATAGCTCTCTACGCATTTACTATCATGATTAATTGCACTTTTGTGGATGTTAAAAAAAAATTGCACTTTTGTGTTTGAAGAAATGATTTGACCCGATGATCGAACCGGAGACCCGGAGCCAGTAATTTTTGGTCGAGGGGCACACTTTAATAAATTTTAGAAACTACACTATAAATTCGTACTTAAGGGAGGCAAGTTACGAAAAAGCCAAATATTTTCGAAAATCTACACTATAATTTTTTTCAAAATCTACTTAGGGGGCACATGCCTCTTGTGCCCCCTTTATCTCCGCCCATAACGGAGACCCCATAACTCAACCGGGCTGATAAATAAAAGGGGGATGATACTCACACCACATCTTTTGATGCATGCATCACAATTTGTGCATTACAGTATTGTACAGTACAAACTGTAATACAAAAATTGTTGGGCATGAAGAAAAGATGGGTCGGGAGTATGAAAATAAAAAAAAAAAAAAAAAAAAAAAAAAAAAAAAACCTAGTTTCTGGAGCAAAGCGTTTTGCCATTTTGTCGGACCAAGTCAATTAACTTTGATGGCCCCCACATGGGGTCCTTGACCTCATCAGCTAGCCGACCATATATTGAATCTAATTTTGTCAATCCGAAGAAAGTCCACTACTCAAGGTCTCAAGCAATATTAAATATTAGTCCCTCCGTCCCTAAATAAATGTCCACTATTAACTTTCAAAGTTTTTTTTTCCAACTTTGACCATGAATTATTTCATTCGTGTTATGTAATACTTGATGAAAATTATACCAATAAAAATACATTTAAAACCCAATTCATTCATATATTTTGTATCAAGTATTACATAACACAAATAAAATAATTTATGGTCAAAGTTCAAAAGAGAAGACTTAAAAAGTCAATAGTGGACACTTATTTAGGAACGGAGGGAGTAATATGGAGTTGATCGACACAATTTTAATTTTTATTTAAACATTTTAGTGTATAATATGTAGAACTAGAAGCATCATATAATAAAGGTATACTGTAATATAGTTTGATGTGTACAAACAAAAGATAAGAATGTGCAAATCACTTGGCATATTAATATGACAATTGATACCTTGATTTAGGTTGCCAACAAATAAAATACAATGATTTATGTATCGAACAAAGATTTTAACTCGCGTGTTGCTACAAAGTGTTCGTATACGGTATTATCGTATGTGCTGAAACATAAATTTACAAAAATTAAAATAACGTTTGCTATGTTAGTTTCATTAGTTAAAATAAGCTATAAAGTGTTCGTATACGGTATTATTGTATGTGCTGAAACTAAAGTTACATCACAACCATAACAAATTTAACTAAAACTTTTTAAGACAACCAATATAAGTTACATCTCGAACAATCTGAATAACATAAATACAAAGTTTAAATTCAAAGCTCAGTCACAAAGATAAATCATTTACAAACAAAATATAAAAAAAATCATTTAGATAAATGATGATGGGAATAGTGACTCTGATGATGAGCCCGCCAACTGTAATCTAATGAAACTATATCTGTCTAAAAGAAAACGTGTTTCCGATGACATTAAAAGAGTTGAAACCAATAATGATGAATACTTAATACAAAGTTAATTTATACAATCATATTTGAAGCAATGGGACAAAATAAATTAAATATCTAAATAATTCAAAACCCACAATGAAGAAATCTATTAGCTACATCTTAAAGAATTATAAAATGTGTGTTTACGGAGTCGGTGTAAAGTATTGGGAAAGTAGATAAAACACAACAACCTAACCAACAAAAGAGCAGCAGATGAATTGATTTTGAAATACCTAAGTTGTTATAGGAGGTCAGCATAGATGCTCTAACTATTTAAGGATCATGTTTCATTTTCAGAGTAGAATGTATGTCAGGATCTCCTTCCAAATCAAGAAACATTTATCTGTGCATTTGATAATTTTATATTTAGGGTATTCACGCTATCTCGAGTGGATAGAATAATATTGAGTTGAGGAGAATGGGAGAAATTGACATGAAGTTCTTGTACGATACGTGCAAGCAACATTTTTTTTGTAAAAATAAGGATAGCCAAAGACCTTTTCTTAACGTTACTTCTCCTTACGCGCATCGAAGAAAGCTTCCATATCAATGTTTCCCATCATCCGCCTGCCAACATTTGTATGTCCAATTGACATTTCCTAAATAACCTAAATACAAAAACAAAAAATGTTTATGCCTTGGCTCAGACATTGTATTGGCTGCAAAACCTGGGTGCTTTTTATGCTTTCCAGATTTTGTCGTGGCAAAATTAAGACTTAGAGGGCGACAAAATCATCATAGGCCAGCAACCATCATCTAATCGATTTATATATAAAAAAAACGATCAGTAAAATGCTCCAAATAAGCTTCAGAATTCTGATATTCATTATTGAAAACAAGTGTTAAGAACGCAACTAACCTTTAAAATTAAGTGGCAGTTAGTGATTAACCCATCAACAAACACAGCAGTATGAGTGCACCCACTAAGCTGGATTATATCCTTAAGCAATGTCAGCTGACAAACAATCTAAGAAATCCTAAGCAAAATCGCATACACAAAAAACAGAAAATCACGGACAAACAAACATGCAAGTATATCATCTCATGTATACCGACAAAACATAGACGTTAAAAATGCCTTATATGATTATGCTCGGGTCTATATAGAAAAATAAAGAGCATGATCAATCTGTTGTGGCTGCAACCATAGTAAGTTGCCCTGCCAACATGCAGCTAATCTCAGCTTTCGTTGATTATGATCAGACACATTAAAATCAATCATCGTTGCCTCTTATAGTTTCGACTATCGACAAAAAAATAACTTAATTTGAAGTAACAGAATCCGATAATCACATAGGACAAAAAGTGCTTGATCATGTTCAAAAAAACATCTAAGTTAACACTAAGCACAATGCACTCCTCAATGTTTTTTTTGTTAAATGGGAGATAAAAAACCAACATCCACATACCAACCTTCATTTTCCCTAACCCCCAACTACATGTAGCAAACACAGCAAGCAACTAAAAGTAGCAACAAAAGAACATCAAACAGATCAAGCACATTATATAATTGCTACTCGCTAATCATATGCACATAAACCTTACTAAAAACAAACACGTAACAACCTACTTATTGCTGGATTCCTAAACCTCGAAATACAATTTCACTAAGATGACTTACCTAATCCACAAGAAACTAAAAGATGCAATAAACAAAACACCAAGCAGTTGAAGCACACTTCATAGTTACCTCTTCAAAATCACATTGACATCAAACTAACCAAACCCAAACTCCTTACCAATCAAACTAACCCTCAATCATCCTACAACTTGAAACAAAATTACACATATATGAGTTACCCAACATACTAAGAGACTAAAAGCAAGCAACAAAAAACAAATCATCAAGTAAATCATATCAATATCAAATAAGCCAAAAACAAACTCTTTACCAGCCACAGCCAATTTACTGTCATATGCTTCACTAACTCAAGCAAGCACTTTTGACGATGCGACTTCAAATACTTGATCTCATGAGGCTCAGGTCTACAAAGAATCTTTAAAAGAATGATCAATTCGCCATGGCTGCAAACTTAGTAGGTTGCCTCGCCAAGATACGAAGAATCCCATATTTGCTCAATTCTAATCAGACACATTCAAATCAATCATCATAGCCTCGCAATAAAATAATCCAACAATCACATACAATGAAAAGTGCCTGAACAAATTAAAAAACATCAAAATAACCACCAACTTTGACACCACACAATGCCCTTCAGAAACCTAATTTCTAAAGTGCGAGTTATAAACCAACATCCACATACCCAATTTTACTTTCCGTAACACCTAATTACATAAACATAAAACATTAAGAAATAAAAAAGTGTCACATATAAAAAATCAAACATAATGGCTAGTCATGTTCAAAACATATAAATGACTTAACTCAGACGACACACTATGCACTTCGCAAAGCTTTTTTGCTAAGTGCGAGACATAAACCAACATACACATAATCAGTTTCACTTACTCAAACCTTTTAATTAATGTCTAGTTGTACATAATTATATCCGCCAACCTAATTGCACCCCAAACTATAATGAGACCAATAAAACCTACCTAATTGATAACACCAAATTTACCCATGATTTAAGCGTTAATTTCCCTTTGAATTGCTCATCTTTTCTATTCATATGAAGAATATATACTCTTATTTCTTCCTATTTTAGTTTCATGGTAAAGATGAGTAAAAGTACGTTATTGATGATTTATTGGCTTAAGAATGGGAATTACGCTCGAAATTACTATCAAGACACAAACAATGCGGTCTAGTTAAGTGACGATACTACACCGTTAGATGTTTTATACCCCAAGAGATGAAGACTACGCCGTAGCAAGTAAATGAGCTACGGCGTAACATAGAAAACCACAGGCTACGCCATAGTTAGTAATTGGACTATGGCGTAATGAGCCTGATGCGTGAGATTGCACCCTCGCAAAAAGGTTTTACTTCTCAAGGGATCTTGAGAAGCTTGCAATCCCCACCAGGCAGTGTACCTGACCGATGTAGTATAGTGTAGTGGCAAGTACCGGGGGATTGATCGTTCTCTTGGGGAATAGTGTCGTTAGGATTGAAAAACTACTCTAATAGGTCTAAGGGTGAGGGAAGATTCTTTTTGTGTTTTTATATTTTTTTTAGGAAAGCAAGTAAAAATCTCGGGTTTGAAGGAGTGGGCGGAATTAGTTGCTAGTCAACTAACCCAAATAACTACAATTGCGAATAAAGTAAAATAAACTGAAAAAAAATGTTGTGAAAACTATATGGAGAGAAGTGTGTTTACTTAGATTTCCTTACTCCCTAACTATCTTTTACCGATTGATTAGTGTGTATTAATTGCGTGGATGACGGATTGTATTCCTTAATACCGGTCGTGGGGGTGTGTACGGACTTCCCCAACTCTATAAGCTCCTACTTCACTCCTATGTCGAGCCGGCTAAGAAGCTCCTAACATGGGATCACTAGAATTCGCTCATGCATGCATTAAATACAATCAAATAACCTTAGTACTGGTTCATGTTTCTTAAGACGTTCAAGCATGTTACCAATTGGAAGTCTGCCAGTTTTCTTAAGCCTAACATCGATAAACATTCATCCAATACAATCAATAACACACCATTCAATCAATAATCAATAGTTAGGTTTCATTAGATCTAAGCAAACACAAAGAAAACCTAGCCTAGCATGTTAAACAAAAGACAAGAACAAGATAGAATCAAACAACACATAGACATATTGAATGATTAATTGATTACTTATCTTCAATGTAACATGGAAGATCTCAAGGTAAAAAACCTTGAAAAAGCTGCTAAAATTCGTCTAGGGTTTCTCCCTAAAAAGTTCCACACTAATGACTAAAAATTATGAGAATATATATAGAAAAACAGATCTGACGGCGTCACGTTGTAGCCTTGACGCCGTCACCTCGCCGTGCTTAGGGTTTCTTGATGGCCTTCTTGACGCCGTCCCCCTTTAATCTCCCAAAATCCATTCTGGCTTATCAAGGCTTGACGGCGTCACATCCAAGCTTGACGCCGTCAAGGGTACTATTCCAGCAGACTTTAGCACTTTGTCGAATTCTTCACTTTTATGCTCCAAAAACGTCCAAAATGCTTCCTTTTCCAGAATTTCTCTCCAAAGTACCTAAAATGACAAAAGGAACGATTTAGGGCAATAATTGATCAAATAAATACGATTTAGGGCTTAAATGACCCCCGAAAAGCGGTACACTTTTCGCCTTATCAAATACCCTTACACTTGAGATTTGCTTGTCCTCAAGCAAATGCGCTTTTATTCTAATCAAAATACAAGTTAGGGGTCATTTAACACTAATATAAAAGTAATTACAACAAATAATCGTTCCACTTTAATCATAATAAGCACGGAGATTACACACTAGCACCTCACAAGTAGTGTTTAGATACTCACATCTCTCAGGTGTCATAGAATTATATCTCATAAATGAAAATGAACAATATCTCTCACTACCTGTCATAGCAAATAGATTACCATAGGCTTGGGAAAGGATCGAAAACCTTCTCCACTAGGCGTAAGCACCTAAGATAAACTATCAAAGAGGGCTTTACAAAAAGGGTTGTAATGAGGTGTAGGGATATGATAAACACGGTTTTGTTGGATAAGGGATATTTTACTGGTGGCGAGTTAAAGATCTTGATTAATTACATGTACAATATGGCGTTGCTAAGCCAAGACTAGACTCGACTAAAGCTAATCAAAAACTAATAGAAACATAAAATAAACACAAAAAGAAACGGGATGGTAGTCCGTATGTTTTTTCTACTTTTTTTTTCTCATTTTTTTTTGTATTTTTCTTGATTTTTTCGATTTTTTTCATACACTCTTGCCCTAACATCCAAAATAATACATCATAGGGGCCTCGGTTCTCCCCTTACACTTGAACTTTTACATACTTTACAAATAAGTAATCTAATGACTCGAATTAGATAATTAACTAAGGGTTTAAACAAATGTTGTCACAATAATGCACTAAAGATGAGTGCATACAAGGTAGGCTAAGGCGATTTTGGTGTACATTTAAGTGGGGTGTAACAAATTCTTCCTTTAAGTAAAATGCTTAAAGTTAGAAACGAAAAGGATAGGCTCTGGAGGGTGTACTAGGGGTATCGTGTACCAAAAATGGGTACAACGCAAGGGTGTGGGAGAATTACTCGACCAATGTAGCCAAAGTAATTATAACAAAAACACAGGTGTAAAACAATGGGTTAATCCTAATGCCTCTTATCATGTAGTAAATCTAACTACACGAATGTAGTCTCACTTGTGGATTCGGGATGGTCCTAACGCAAGTTCTAGAATCTAAGTGCTACCGGTACACACATCATAGCATAAATGCTTTTCCTACCAATTCTAGGGGCGAACCTCACATATTTGGGGTGGAAAATTTTTTAGTGGTACGGTTTTGTGCTAGTCATATAACTCCTATCCATGAGACGCTCATTAAGACCAAAGTTTCACTCCTATATGTTGTAAAAAAATTTAAATTTAGCACTAAAATTACCCTAACAGGTATTTCTCTCAGTTTTATTACACATCTACCATTAAACAAACAAAAATCAAGCGTAATTGCATTCTCTAAGGTATTGTAATTTACCCCCCTTACACTTAAGATTAACATTGTCCCCAATGTTCAAATAACAAGATGTAAACGTAAATAAGGTAAAGAATGAAATCAAATACTCCCCTGATTCGCTCGGTGGATAAAGTGGTAACATGGTTAGATCTTCTTCCAAGAAAATGAACGCTCAAAGCTTCCCTTCCGAAATATAAATCATCTTCTTGTCCGAAATAACCTGTTAAACCTGAGAAAACAAACACGAAAACCTGCATAACATCGGCGGAATAAATCTGTATAGGGATATAATGCTTGTGGAATGATTATTTTGCAGATTCCTAGAGTTTATAAGTTAGAGATTTAATAAAAACTTTTTATGATTCCGGAATAAAAGCAAAACTTTCAAAAATTCCAGAAAACTGTACCTGACGCCGTCAGACTGGAGCCTGACGCCGTCAGAAGTGATCTGACAGATTTTTCATGTTAAGTTTCCGGAAAATTTCTGGAAAAACTCAATTCTTAATTCCTGAAAATCCTGCAAAATATCATTATGACTCGATACAAGCATTTGACTCAAACAATTACTAATATGTATGTCAATTTAATATTGTTATGATTCATGTTCATTTGTTCTTATGAACCGATTTGGATTTCCCTTACACTTATCTTTTGCAAAATACCTTTATATGTAGTTAAGACGAAGTTAAAAATAAAATAAAGCATTTTCACAATTTAATTTGAAACATGAATCAATAACAATAAAAATAAAACATGCATACGGAAGCAAATAAAATCAAACACACAAACAAACAAACAAAACACACAAAACAAAGCTTGGGTTGCCTCACAAGAAGCGCTTGTTTTTGTTCGAGTCACGAGCCTGACTCTACCTTTATTTATCGGAAATAAGGGAGGTTTTCCCTACACTTAGGATTAAGTGCGGGTGATAGTAGCGATACACACCATCTTGGTAGTAGTTTGCCACGTGAGAAAAGAGTGGGGGATGAATTGTATGCTCAAAGGGTTGTGCTCCTTTCATCATAACCTTACCTAGTTCACTTTGGTCAATGGGTGAATTAAAGTTTTCTCCTAAAAAGGGATCATCTTCTATCAACTTCGAGAGACTCCTAGTTGGGAATCCATCTTGACCTAATAAACCCGGTTTAAACCCATAATGTTTCTTGTGATCAATCATGAATGGGTGATGTAAGTATGTAAGGTTATGGTTCACTCCTATATTTGCTTCCACTCCACATGGCTTAGAGTCTACTACCTTTATCCTAACATTACCCGGACTATATGGTTTGATGGGTGGATCAGGGCCTTTTTCAATTCCTAAATTCACATCTAAAGATGGAAGATTAGGTAACGGTTTTGGTTGAGGCTCCGGTTCATCAAAACTAGGAAATTCCCTAGAACTAAGAGCAAGTTTGTGATCACTATAAGCATTCAAACCTATATCCTCTAGTTGTGTTTGGTTCAAAGGTTCTACCTCTATCGGGATTCCTAAAGTCTCATCTACTTCTTCCGGGTAAGTCACGGGTGGTGTGTGTGCCTCAGATGATGGCAGGACTTGTGAGGTACTTAGCGGGCTTATGTTACTAACCTCATCATTCCTTGTGTCAAGATCACCTATATCCTCATCATGGGTTTTAGTAGAGTCTAACCCTAACATTTTCCCAAGTATCTCAAGTGCTTCCTTAGGCATCTCAACTTCTATGTCCGAATCATAAGGATCATCCTCAATATTCTGACTACTATATTCAAATTGCCTAAAGGATTCATCATGTGTTTCTTGAGATTCAACGTCATCGATCATAAAACCTAGGTCTTTTTGCTCGATGTGATCATGCTCGGTTAGATCCTCCATTACATCAAGATCACCTGAGTGTTCACCCTGTATTATGGTAGTGCCTAACCATGACATGCACTTAGGTGGCTCAACTCTAACCATCTCAAAATCTTGGTTTGATTCTAAGTCCATGTTCTTAGAAACTAGGTCATCTTGCTCATACAAATCCATCAATTCGTCGTACTTATGGGCCATGGTTAGGGAGCTTTCCTCAAAATTCATCCAAAGGGTCTCACTAAAAGGAATTAATCCTGATAATGATCGTCTAATAGAAATCACACATGCATAGAATTCATCAAACCCATCTAACTTTACCCCCAAATCTTCATGGATGTCACTAAGATTTCGCAAAAATTCATGGTAGGAAGCAAATCTATTGGTGAAATATAATTTTCCTCTATTGTCAAAGATCTAAATGGAATTTCATCCGCCATAGTGACAAATGAAAAATGGTTTTACAAACAAAGGGCACAAAGAAAAAGATAGACTACAAGAAAGCTAGTAAAAATAAAATAAAAATCTCACTAGAAAGGAATCTAGTGAGTAGACCTAATAAAATAAAAATTCAACCTAAACAATAACAATTCTCCGGCAGCGGCGCCAAAAACTTTGATGCGTGAGATTGCACCCTCGCAAAAAGGTTTTACTTCTCAAGGGATCTTGAGAAGCTTGCAATCCCCACCAGGAAGTGTACCTGACCGATGTAGTATAGTGTAGTGGCAAGTACCGGGGGATTGATCGTTCTCTTGGGGAATAGTGTCGTTAGGATTGAAAAACTACTCTAATAGGTCTAAGGGTGAGGGAAGATTCTTTTTGTGTTTTTATATTTTTTTAGGAAAGCAAGTAAAAATCTCGGGTTTGAAGGAGTGGGCGGAATTAGTTGCTAGTCAACTAACTCAAATAACTACAATTGCGAATAAAGTAAAATAAACTGAAAATAAATGTTGTGAAAACTATATGGAGAGAAGTGTGTTTACTTAGATTTCCTTACTCCCTAACTATCTTTTACCAATTGATTAGTGTGTATTAATTGCGTGGATGACGGATTGTATTCCTTAATACCGGTCGTAGGGGTGTGTACGGACTTCCCCAACTCTATAAGCTCCTACTTCACTCCTATATCGAGCCGGCTAAGAAGCTCCTAACATGGGATCACTAGAATTCGCTCATGCATTAAATACAATCAAATAACCTTAGTACACCTTGGTTCATGTTTCTTAAGACGTTCAAGCATGTTACCAATTGGAAGTCTGCCAGTTTTCTTAAGCCTAACATCGATAAACATTCATCCAATACAATCAATAACACACCATTCAATCAATAATCAATAGTTAGGTTTCATTAGATCTAAGCAAACACAAAGAAAACCTAGCCTAGCATGTTAAACAAAAGACAAGAACAAGATAGAATCAAACAACACATAGACATATTGAATGATTAATTGATTACTTATCTTCAATGTAACATGGAAGATCTCAAGGTAAAAAACCTTGAAAAAGCTGCTAAAATTCGTCTAGGGTTTCTCCCTAAAAAGTTCCTCACTAATGACTAAAAATTGTGAGAATATATATAGAAAAACAGATCTGACGGCGTCATGTTGTAGCCTTGACGCCGTCACCTCGCCGTGCTTAGGGTTTCTTGATGGCCTTCTTGACGCCGTCCCCCTTTAATCTCCCAAAATTCGTTCTGGCTTATCAAGGCTTGACGGCGTCACATCCAAGCTTGACGCCGTCATGGGTACTATTCCAGCAGACTTTAGCACTTTGTCGAATTCTTCACTTTTATGCTCCAAAAATGTCCAAAATGCTTCCTTTTCCAGAATTTCTCTCCAAAGTACCTAAAATGATAAAAGGAATGATTTAGGGCGATATTTGATCAAATAAATATGATTTAGGGCTTAAATGACCCCCGAAAAGCGGTACACTTTTCGCCTTATCAGAGCCCTACGCCCGTAACAAGTCATTGAGTTACGGCGTAGGAAAGATTTTACGAAGACTACGACGTAGCATTCCGACAAGCTACGCCGTAGAGATTATTACAAGGATTACGGCGTAGTCCTACCATACGACTACGCCGTAGCAATAACGAGCCCTATAAATACAAAGGGAAATTCGTCCATTTGATGTCAAGTTCCTCTCCCCCAAACCTTCACTAGGTTTTGGGGAGAACGACCCAGAAGAAGAATGAAGACCATGAAGGCTAGAGAGAAGATGTATAATTAGACTAGGAGCATCCTAGTCTAATACATTTTTGAATTCTATTTTGTTTTACATTCATGAATTCTCTTTATTAAGATTTGGTTTAAGTTTATCATTCATGTTTATCTATGTAGAAGTTTTCTTAGCTTGTTCGTTATCCTCTCGTTTTTGTAGTGTATAAGCTTGGTTGTATCTACTAGTCTAGGTGAATTAACCCTAGGACCCTAGACTAGTAGGTTGTGGGGATTGGTAAGAATTGGCTATAGTACTACCTTTCCTTATGTGCGAATTAACCCTAGGACCACCTACCAACCGGATGTGCTTAAGGAACTAGATGGGATCTAAGATCTGACCATGCCGGGTTCCACTAGGACAAGTCTATTAAAACATGGCACTTAATGACTCTTGCATTGATGAGTGCTCAATCACTCATCATTTTTGGTCAATTCTGAAACGCAAAACACCTGTAAACACGCAAAATCACATCAAAATGATGAAAATATCCAAGGATCGTGTTTTATGTGTCTCAAATGCAAAATGTTTAAAAAACAAAGGAAAAACGAGCAAAGTTTGCAGAATTGGCATTTTCAGTCCCCCAACTTTCAAAGATTGTCAAAATTAGTCCCTGGTCAAAATATTTCAAAGAAAAGTCAACTTAAGTCCTTGGAAAGTCAAAAATGTTCAATATTTATCCTTGGATAAAAGTTTTATGGAAATGGCAAAACAAACCCCTCAACTTTGGAAATTGGCAGTTTTGGTCCCTGGGGTTTTGAACTTTGGAAAATCACATTTTTGGTCTTTGGTTTATCAAAGATGGCAAGTTTGGTCCTTATAAATATTTTGGAAAAATTACATTATAGGTCCCTGGATTTTCAGTAAATTACATATTTGGTCCTTGTGTTATTTCTAAAACCAAACAGCCCTTTCTCTCTTATTATAATCCAAGTCCAACCCAAAATTAAACACCCCATTAACCCAGGCCCAAAACACATTACCCAGCCCAAATCCCTTATAATAATAAACCCCCAAAAAAACCCCACGTTTATAAATCCCTCCCCACCAGGTCAAATCCTTTGACCGTCTTCCTCCCCACACCCACGTGCCTGGTACTTCTCCCCTGTTCACTTCCATCCTTCCACATCACCCTCACCATTCTATGTTCCTCCAACCCCAGCTAAGCTCCAAAGTGCATTTATTATCCTCAAATCCTTCCAAGTAACCAGAAAAGTGGTTATAGACTTTTTGGCGCCAAATTCAATCCAAAGGCTAGGATCATTGCATCTCCAAATTGAGGGTTGGGATTTGGTCAAGAGTGCTCAAAGGTCAATACAAGACTGAATTTTCTGACTAAAGAGGCACATGGAGAAGAAAAAGTTGTATCTTTTATTTTTTTATATATATTTAAGAGCTCATTGCCAGTTGGTGTGTGTAGTTTATGTAGTTTTATATTTTAAGAATTGTAATCAATCTACTCTGTTTTCTAAGTTAATGAAATTATTTCAGTTTGTCTTTCAACTTTGTACTCAATTCTAGTATCTTTATAAATTCAGTTTTAAGCATAAGATTTGTTAAGCTACTTTGGCAACTCAATTCTCAAATATTTTAGAATCTCATATAAGTTCTAAATACAGAAAAGAGAACATAAAAAAAAAGGAAGAGATAAGAACAGTTTCAATAAATTACCTATGCTTGACAATGAGGAATGCAAAGGAAGTGGTCGTTTTGGATTGGCCAGAAGGACTTTACCTAGCTTGTTGTGAAACAAGCAAGGAGCTTGTAGCAGATTCAAGGTCCCCTTGTTTAGCTTGGGATAAGGTTTCATGTTCTAGTTCATTTTCAGTAAAAATCCTATAAATTGTTCTTGTTAAGTGTTGGTGTTAACTATGGTCTAATTTATCTTAAATGTACTTAGTATTAGTTTAAAGTTAGTTAAAAACTCAGTTTCATAGGATAGTTATCTTAGTTGCTTCATAAATTTGTTGAAACTTGTTATTAAGGGGTGTTTGGTACATGGGTTAATCTGTGACCACATTGTTGTTTTGCTGTTCACTTGGCATAAATAGACTCCCTAGGTTATATTAAGGTCATTTGAGCCATAAAATTGCAGCCTTCAACTTAAAAAGTCAAAATGCATGCTTGATTCCCTTAACAGCCTATCTGTTATGAATGTTGCATGGCAAAACCTTGAATTCAGTGTAAAAGTGGTTTAGATTGTTAAGTTTCACTTCATTTAGGCTAATTGAACATCACTTAATCAATTAGATTCAGTGCAACTTCACCAAAGTCAACATAAGTNGATTTAATTCTTAATTTCTGAGATTGTGCTTTTGGATATTGGTTATTTGGTTGGTTAATTAGCCCTAGTATTTTTGATAATTTTTCTAGAGCTTATTTACCTGCTTAAATGTGCTTATCCAATTAGCTGATTTCATACAACTTCCCCTGTTCACAGTTTTTGGACAGATTTGATTGATTCCTAGATTCTTCATTAGTATGTGTTTAGTTGTGTTCTTTGCTGGTTTAGAAAGCCACCTAGGTATACTTTAGATATGTGCTTTTAGTTTTTCCTAATATGCTTATTTACTGCTTATTTTTAAGCTTTCTTTTGGGCTTATTCTTGGGTGTTGCTGTACTCAGTATATACTGAGTACTCTTGTTCTTGTTCATTGTTGTTGTTCTTGATCTTGTATTTATTGTTCTTGTTATTATTATGCTCTTATAGTTGTTGCTGTTGGTATTTACTTGTTTGTTTAAGCTTCTGTGAGCTTATTGGCTTATTTAGCCAAGTGCTCAATTGTGTGCTTCTGCTGCTATTGCTCTCTTTTGTGTTGGTAGATGCTGTTGTTCTAGCTATTGTTCTTGTTAATGCTCAAGATCTTGTTGTTGTTTCTGCTATTTGTTGTTGTTGTGCTAAGTAATCAAGCTTTGAACTTGTTTGAGCTTATTTGATTTATTGTTTGGTTTAGCAGTTAAGAAAAAGANTGCATCTTGGCACGATGAACTCTCGGCTTTACAATAGTCGAGAATTGGACAAGGTGCAA
This sequence comes from Artemisia annua, assembly GCA_014162995.1. Taxonomy (NCBI): domain Eukaryota; kingdom Viridiplantae; phylum Streptophyta; class Magnoliopsida; order Asterales; family Asteraceae; genus Artemisia; species Artemisia annua. The sequence goes on along the minus strand of LBNU01013930.1, from coordinate 49,982 downwards.
GATAGGGCTGACGATATGACCATTTGACTCTTGTTGACTTGCACCCACTACATAGAACACTAAAATGTGAATATGCTTTGCCTTAATATCTTAGTAACCTATCTTAAGCCCTAGTATCTTTATTTCCTCTTTTGTTTATTTTATGTCTTGGTTACTATTTACTCTATTCAACTAATACCCCTTTTTAGTACTTATCTTAGTTCGCCAGAACAACAGCTCTTGGGACGACACTCGGATTTATCTAAAGGGATACTACACATGACCGGGTACACTGCCCGTTAGTATGTGTTAATCCTTATAACTTCAAGTTTATAAATGTAAAACAGGATGAATAAAACGCATCACTAATTCACGAACAAAGTAAAAGATGCAACAAACAAAAATCCAAACACCTGAAGTAAACTTCATAATTACTCCATCCAAAACACATCAACATCAAACAAACCAAAAACAAACGCTCTGCAACCAAACTCTCGTACGTTTCGTGAACTCGATCAAGCACTTTTCGCCCCACACCCTCATAATGAAATAATATGAAAGTAACTTACCCAATGCGATGAAAAACTAAAAGTTGAAGAAACATAATATCAATTATTTGAACTAAACCACATTCATATTAGAGAAACCCAAAACAAACTCTTTACCAACCAACTTACTGTTATATCCTTCTCGAACTCAACCAAGCACTTTTGATGTTGAAACTCAAAATGCCTGATTTGTTGAGGATCAGTTCTGCAAAGAATCTAAAAAGAAAAGGATCAATATGCCGTGGCTGCAAACTTACTAATTTTCCTCGCCAAAATATGAACTATCTCAGTGTTGTTAGATTCTATCCAAATATATCCAAATTAATCATCATAGCCTCAACATGGGTTTTATGCCAATCATGATATCCCGTTTGCATAAATTCTCAGAAAACACATACACCAATGTTTCAGTTTTCACAGTCTAAAAATGAGATTCCCCACCACTCGATTTCCCTTCAGCGCTCAGGTCTGTAGATAATTTTAAAAAGTAAATTGACCTGCTATGGCTGCAAACCAGGAAAATTGCTACGCCAACATTTGGGTCATCACGATTCCAAACCCTCCAGACAAAAGAAACACTTTATGATACCCGCTATTTTTTTAGTATGTTTTACACCAAGAGGGAACTGCATATTGTACACCTTGTTAATCATTTTTGCCAAAAAGAAAGCAGAACATGTTGTTTACACGCAGAGCCAAGCGCTAATTGTCACCTTCTAAACATGTTAAAAAAACACAACAATATTGCATTTGCATACATGATATTATACCATATAACATCCATTGCAATGGAACTTGAGAGTCGACACTGTTATTTAGGCTACAAATCTCCATGTGTTAACTTAGATACCGTATTAGCCACAAAATACGGTAGCATTTTCTGCCATCCGGTGTTTGGCATGGCAGTCATCATAACCAAACAACAAAGTTTACTGTTAAAAAGCATCATTGCAACAGTTCGAAGCAACATTATTTGCATATAGTTTTTACACAGATTGATTAGGCTTAGATATCGCATCGGCTGCTAAAGACGGTTACATTTTATGCCATCTGGTCTTAGCCATGCCTAAATCAAAACTAAGTAGGTCACTGATAACGCTCTAATTATACATATTTATTCCATCGATTATATATCATATATCTATTATATTACATAGAATATCACGTTATTTGTGTAGAATTGGTACAAATCTGGTTGCAGGATAGAACGAGAAAAGAAAGTTAGAAATACCACTAAAAAGACGATAAAGTGACAAATACAAGAACGGAAGGACTTGGAATAAAAATATACAAGTATGAAAGACCCAAGTACGCCGGTCTTAGGACTGTGTGCGGCGTACTTGCTTGGCGGGTAAATGAGATTGAATATACGCGAAGTACGGCATACTTTCTATGAAGTACGGCGCACTTACCTTGACAGTTACAAAGCAGAGTTATTGATTGCATTCATTGTGAGGCCGATCACTTGTCCTCATTTACTGAACTCAGGAGTAGAATTAGGTCAAAATGAGTCTATAAAAGCAGATGTACGAAACCAGAGAAAGAGAGCAACATCCAAAGAGAAGTAGGGAAAGTATACTAAGTGAGATTGGTGAACTCATACCAAGTTCACCATATCGTGGTCGAGCTTGTGATTCTATTGCTGTGACAGAGTGTAGGAGAACGAGCCTAGAGAGTTATCTCTGTGAAATCATTTGTTCTTTCGTTGTAATCACTTTGGTACACTTTTCTACTTTGTCGAATTGAATTATGAAGTTTATGAAATTCATATTGAATGATATGTGTTTTGTTATTATAATAATGGAGTAGTCGTTATTATGTTTATTTGGGTGATATAGTTATATGGTTGTTTACAATGTAATGTACGCTTGCTATTTGATACTATACTTAAGTTTAATTGATGAGATTATGCTAAGATCATTGTTGAATGTTTGATGTATCTCTGTGGTAGAAGTAGGTCAAAAGGGTCTGCCACTTTGGTATTATTTCAACGTGTTTGTCTATGGCAACTTGGTATTTACCTTGTAGAAATTGGTCGACAAAACATTTATCAACCCATCCATGATCTTGTTTAATGCCTTGTCTCATGTCTAACGAACTTGATGAGGAAATTGGCTTATGTATACTTCTGTTATGAACCATTCTTAATGCATTTGATATATTGAGAATCATAGGTCGAAAGGGTTTCTTAATATGTTGGATAGTTATGGGTATGAGTGATAACCATTCACCTCTTGCTTATATATCTTGTTCATGATTGCTTGCTCATCGTTTACATGTTACTTCCATGTTTCTTAGCCTAAATAAACATAGCTTTTTTATCATATAAACAAATAATCTAAATTAGTAGTTTTTGGATAAGTGACAATCTAAGGACTTTACTTTAACACAATTGCTAACTTGGCTTTTCTACAATCTCTTGGGATGACCTGGTCTTACCTAAACCTTTGCTATAAACGGGGGTTATACTTTACCCATGTGTTTTATATATTAAGGAAAATGGTGAAATTAGTATTATAAATTTAAAGCTTTTGAAACACATCAATGTTTTTGGCGCCGCTGTCGGGGATTGGCATTGATAAAATCGAGTTAGTTAAGTGTTTTGAGACTTTTTACAAACATAGTCGTACAGTTTTCTGGCAAACTGAATCAATTTTTTTGCTTTCTGAGACTGAGTGTACGCCGCACTTCAAAGTTTGTGCGCCGTATTCTCTGAAAAATTTCAAACTACGCCGGTTTTACTTTCTAAACCGCCGTACTTTCTGGAAAAATTCACAATGTTCACTGAGACAAAACCAAACCAAAACAAAAAAACTTTTTAATGCTTAAATTCAAGGCTGAGAACATGAGAATTGCTTTTTATGTGCCTTTGGTATTTGGATTGATGCATTTGTTAATATGTTATGATTCATCAAAAATACAAAAATATTTGCTTATTTGGTTAATTAGACAGTTTCTTGTTTTTGATTGTTTATGCATGATAATAATTTGGACTATAAGGTTAAACATAATTCTGAGATATTCTAAAAACTACAAATGAGTTGAAACTAAAAACAGGGGAAGTACGCCGCACTTGTTTTCAAGTACGTCGGTCTTTCCTGGGAAAATTCAAAATAATATAAAGATTAAAAAAGAAGTACGCCGCACTTGTTATCAAGTACGTCGCACTTTTATGACCAAAAGTTCACAGAAGACTTTTATATTGTTCATAATGATCAAACTAATCCATCTTTTGATTTCTGAATGTTTACTGATGTTATTGGAGTGCAAAATATCATTTAGTTTTAATTGTACTAACATACTAATGGTTTACTTGATGTTATGTTGTCAAATGTTAGAAATGGACCCAAATTCAAGTATTGGACATATGTGCTTAGATAAGGGAAATTCTCTTGCTGAGGTTGACCAAGTGGAAACTGAAGAAACCTGGCAAGGAGCAGTTACTTTTGACATACCAAGTATGGGGAAAAAGAATAAGCAAAAGATTCATATATTTTATGGGATGGAAACGGATGAATGTTTCATGAAGTTTATTACCCCTTGCCATGTAGAAAATATTTATGCAAATGATGCAATAGTTGACTTCAATAAGAATTATGTGTCTAAGAAGCTAATGAAAAGGCTTGGGCTAGGTTTTGAAGAAAAGGAAAATGGAAACAAGATTATCAATAAGAAGTTACTAGTTCAAATGAATGTGGATGTGTTCTTGGTGGAGTTTTATGTTAACCCTAGTGATGATGAATGGGTACCTAGTGTCATTTTCAGAAGACCATTCTTGGTGTTAGCAAAGGGAACCGTGGATTTTGCTAAGGGTATACTCACTACTTACCAAAAGACAACAACTATTGAGGAAAACTTTGAGAAACTGAACATACTGACATCTGAAATGAGTGAGGATACTAAAGTCTTTTCAATCCATAGGATGGCTGATGAGGAAGAAGTTGGAGAGAAATATATCACACCATGCTATATAGAGGGGGTATTTGCCTCTGATGGAATTTTGGACCTTGTATTGAGAAAAACCTTATCTCTCAAGAACTAGGGGACCAATTGGGACTAAGTTATGAAGTTTTAGAGAATGGAGAAAAGAAAGTTAACAAGAAACTACTTATGAATTTGGTGGGAAAAACTAATGATGACTCTATTGAAAAAACTAAAGGATACGAGTTGGAATTTTATGTGGAAGAAAAAGTAAAAAATGGGGTTGTCTTAGGCAGGCCATTCTTGGAACACATTAGGAGTATTATTAGTTACAATATTGGACAAATAACTCTCTGGGCTGAGATTTGTTTGGAGAATGAGCAACAAATGCCATTTGTGATTGATGCTCCAAAGGTTAAAACTGAATGGAAGGTTTCTGGAGAATACAAGCTGAGTGATGTTATGTCACCCGGTTATTTCAGAGCTTGAAAAATTATGGATGACGGATAGGAGTAGCAACATACGCTCCTAAGTTTATTTTTCTCGTTTTTATTTTTCTTTTCTATGTTATTTTCATCATTTGAATAAAACGTACCAAAACATTGTATCATGGAAAGTTAAGGAATGTTTTGGTGAATGAATGAATATAATGAAGTTTGATTATATGTGGATTGAATATTTTTACGTATGCATGTTACTTAAAATTATTAACTGTGGAAAAAATTACAGTAAGTACGCCGTACTTGGGGTCAAGTACGCCGCACTTCTGAGCGGGATTATAAATATAACTTGAAAATCTTTCATAACTCACAACATTTTCACACACAACACCGAGAGAAACCGCTACCTTTTTAATCAAAATTTCCACGAGAGATCTTTTCATAGAAAATCAATCCACATTATCATGTCTTCGGTATGTTTATCCATTTTGTACAATTTTAATTCGTAATTTTAGAGTTTATATTTTTTGTGATATGTTTTAGATTTTTATTTTGATTAATGTGTTAGTTAGAATAAGTGGAACTTATAGGACTACCTAATTTCGTGAACAAAAGTTTTGCAAATGATTAAATCGAATTAGGGTTAGGGTTTTTAGCCTTGATCACTATTTTTGCGAAGATAGAAATTTGAATATGCTTATTTGATCTAGGAGAAATTAAGATGAGATGTTAAAGAAGATTTTGATGTTACGAGTTAAGAGTTACAGAAATGATGCCTAAATGCTTAAACATAAGATAAGAACTGCTTATTTTTAGGGGTTTTTTAGAAATCAATGAAGAAAAACTGTATCATGAGTTTGAAAACGTAGTTTTGTTGGCATGATGCTTTAGAATCAAATATTTCACGCCCATAATGCTATGTGCGCTGATTTTCAGATCTGAACCGCCGTACTTACATTTTAAACTAGTTAGTACGCCGTACTTGTTGCCAAGTACGTCACACTTTTTGCCTGAATTCAAGACAGAATGTTTGAAGATTAGAATTTGAGAGAGATTTGGAAATACTTGTTGCACTAACAGCTAATAATCTTGTGCCTATGAACTATTTATATTTCAGGTTGTAGCATGAAGAACCAGAGGAGCTATAGAAAAAGAGAAAAACAAAAGGAAGCCAGAAGAGCACCCTAATTTAAAGTGGCAAGGAGTGGAGAGAAATGTCAAGCTTGAATTCAATAAAAGACTGATTAGGTTATCTGTAAGAGAGATTGAAGTTCCAAGGATAGTAGACTGGAGAATAATCAAGAATTTAGGATGTTATGAGCATATTGAGAACATGTTGTTAGTTAGGATGGTGTTTAGCAGGGAAGTTCTGAATTCTTACATGTGGAAGAGAGTTGTAGAAATCAGGGAGCCTATTTACAGGGAATGGTGCCTTGAGTTCTTTAGCACTGTGAAGGTTAAGGAAACAATTACTGATGAGGGGGTTTTGACAGACAAGTTCATGAGTTTTAGACTAGGAGGAGAAGAGAATGTGGTGACATTATATCAGTTTGGAAGAATGCTGGGGATCTATACTGACCAGGATGTTTGTAATGATAATTTTGAAAGGATGATTGTGAGAGGACAAAGTCAGATGAAGGATTTTGATGCTAATGGTTACTGGAAGGAGATTAGTGGAGAAGATGTTCGAGTTTATGGTAAGAAGAGAGTCTGGAAAATTAGGAATCCATTGTTGCAGGTGCTTCACAAGTTACTGGTGCAGTCAGTTTTCCACAGGGCCCATTATACTCAGTATGTTCTTGATGAAGACTTATGGATCTTACATGCTTTTGACAAGAAACACCCCTTGTCTCATTTAAATTTAGCCTGGTTAATTGCACAACATCTGGGGAAAGGAGCTGTGGCAGCTGGAGGATCAAAAATCTGTTGTGGACACTTGATAACCAGGATGGCAAGGAATAATGGTTTGATGAATGAAGGGGAGATGGAGTTGTTTGAGAAGCCTGTGAAAGCAGAGAATGTGGACATGAGAAGCTTCTTCTACCTAAGAAGCAAGGAGACTGGGAAGCTAAGGGACCTTCCAGAGGTGTTGGAAGTAGAGCCCTTGAATGAATGGTAACACTACCACCACCACAGATCAACAACAACAGCAACAACAGCAGTGAAAACCGCCGCACAATAACTGGTGTGCGGCGTACTTGGAAGGAAACCAGACATCTGGTTGTGTTAAGACAATTTCAAACAATTTTATTCTTATGGTCTGTAACTAATGCCTCTGTTGGCATTCAAAACAATTTGTGATGGTAATCTGGGACAAAAACAATGGTACTCGGGGGAACAAGAAGGAACAAGAACAAGAACAAAAACAATAACTAGAACTCTATATATATATATATCTATATGCATAACTAGTATTAGTACTAATAATAATAATCTATCTAATCTTTTTGATTATATTTGTTTGCTTGTTTTTGTTTGTTTTGCTTATGAATATGTGCAGGTTCGAATTTAGTACGAAGGCTCAAATTTGCTTCATACAATTTTGCTGAATTCATCCTATAGTAAAGTAACTCATTCCCATTTCTCTATTTTATTTATATTCTGTCACATTGAGGAAAATGTTCATAATAAGTATGGGGGGTGAGATAAATGGAATGATTTAAAAAGAAAAACATATTTTTAAGAAATGTGCGACGGTTTTGCAACTTGGTGCGCCGCACTTATTATATAATTTTGAAAAATAATAATCGAGTTAAATCATTTAAGCTAATTCGACTCGGAATTGATAACGTGCTAGCATATTCATAACCATTACCACTAAAATGCGAGGAATTTTCAGCCTAATGCCCTTATTAATGGCTTGTTTCTTTGTTTATGAGTGTGCCGATGTTTTATTTATTCTAGAACTTGTGCTTAAAATCTTTACGAGACCGTTGTAAGATCACATTCGTGTGATATAAGTAATTTTAAATGATAAGAGGCAAAACTTAGGATTTACACCAAATAGCCATTCAATAAAAATATATTAGTAATCATATCGATTATCTAATTTCCAATATAAAAACCTTTTGTAGCACTTATCTTTGGTGCTAGATACCACTAGAACAACATTTTGAGCCAATCTATTCGTTTCTTACATCCACTATGAAAAGAAAAAAATATACACTTTAGCCTTTCTAAACCTATGAACCTTGTTGGAAGTCCAAAGAAAAAGAAAAAGAAATAATTACGGATTATGCTATTTTGAAAGAAATGCAAAAGTTTCAAACTTCTAAGTTTTGATTGAAGTGGTATGTTTATCGTAAGTATGGGGGAAACCAAATATTTCCCAAGAAAACAAAAGAAAAAAATATATATATGAACGAGGAAGAATAAAGTGTTGGCGAAATATGTGCCAAATGGAGATCGTTGTTACGAGAAAATGGACTTTCAACTTATTATTATTTTCTTTTAGAAACAATTTCACTATATAAATTCCATGTCTAATCCATACCCATATTATTACCTTTAGCCTAACGTTAAAACCCGAATAAAAGTCCTCTTTGATAAAATTTACTTGGTGCTTACGCCATGTCGGTGAAGTTTAGTTTTTTGTCCAAGCCTATGGTAATTTATTTAACATGTCTGAGCAGCTGAGTGTGATTCTTTTATACCCGATATATGAGTGTGAGTGAATTATACTTTCCACTTTTGTGAGATGCTTAGTCACGTTATTTTGGCTTATGATTTCTTGATAAGATAAAAATAAATTTTTCTAAGGATTGCTTAAGGGCAAGCAATAGTTAAGTATGGGGGATTTGATAACGCTCTAATTATACATATTTATTCCATCGATTATATATCATATATCTATTATATTACATAGAATATCACGTTATTTGTGTAGAATTGGTACTAATCTGGTTGCAGGATAGAACGAGACAAGAAAGTTAGAAATACCACTAAAAAGACGATAAAGTGACAAATACAAGAAAGGAAGGATTTGGAATGAAAATATACAAGTATGAAAGACCCAAGTACGCCGGTCTTAGGACTGTGTGCGGCGTACTTGCTTGGCGGGTAAATGAGATTGAATATACGATAAGTACGGCGTACTTTCTACGAAGTACGGCGCACTTACCTTGACAGTTACAAAGCAGAGTTATTGATTACATTCATTGTGAGGCCGATCACTTGTCCTCATTTACTGAACTCAGGAGTTGAATTAGGTCAAAATGAGTTTATAAAAGCAGAGGTACGAAACCAGAGAATGAGAGCAACATCCAAAGAGAAGTAGGGAAAGTATACTAAGTGAGATTGGTGAACTCATACCAAGTTCACCATATCGTGGTCGAGGTTGTGATTCTATTGCTGTGACAGAGTGTAGGAGAACGAGCCTAGAGAGTTATCTCTGTGAAATCATTTGTTCTTTCGTTGTAATCACTTTGGTACACTTTTCTACTTTGTCGAATTGAATTATGAAGTTTATGAAATTCATGTTGAATGATATGTGTTTTGTTACTACAATAATGGAGTAGTCGTTATTATGTTTATTTGGGTGATATAGTTATATGGTTGTTTACAATGTAATGTACGCTTGCTATTTGATACTATACTTAAGTTTAATTGATGAGATTATGCTTGGATCATTGTTGAATGTTTGATGTATCTCTGTGGTAGAAGTAGGTCGAAAGGGTCTGCCACTTTGGTATTATTTCAAGGTGTTTGTCTATGGCAACTTGGTGTTTACCTTGTAGAAATTGGTCGACAAAACATTTATCAACCCATCCATGATCTTGTTTAATGCCTTATCTCATGTCTAACGAACTTGATGAGGAAATTGGCTTATGTATACTTATGTTAAGAACCATTCTTAATGCATTTGATATATTGAGAATCATAGGTCGAAAGGGTTTCTTAATATGTTGGATAGTTATGGGTTCGAGTGATAACCATTCACCTCTTGCTTATATATCTTGTTCATGATTGCTTACTCATCGTTTACATGTTACTTCCATGTTTCTTAGCCTAAATAAACATAGCTTTTTTATCATATAAACAAACAATCTAAATTACTAGTTTTTGGATAAGTGACAATCTAAGGACTTTACTTTAACACAATTGCTAACTTGGCTTTTCTACAAGCTCTTGGGATGACCTGGTCTTACCTAAACCTTTGCTATAAACGGGGGTTATACTTTACCCATGTTTTTTATATATTAAGGAAAATGGTGAAATTAGTATTATAAATTTAAAGCTTTTGAAACACATCAGTCACCAAATCATCATAGCCACACAAGCACTGTGAAGCAAATATCGTTCTGTAAAATAAACGTTAACTATCAGCAAATCCACAAAGCGACGGCCCACACAGAAGCTGTCTACACGCACACATAACTTTTTTTACCTTCCTAATCTAAAAATCATAGACGATGAAACCGCACCAAAGGATCCCAACATTCTCATGAAGAGTTCAGGGTGCTAAATATAATATTCAGGGAACACACAACAAAGCCTTAGATAATATCAAGCACTCTTGAACTTCTCAAGAATTTCCTGCACACAACAACAACATAGCAGAGTGCAGAATCTGAACATTCTCAAGAAGCATTGAGAGTACTCGATATAATCCTAAGATAAAACACAACAAAACTTAAGATTACACCAAGCACACTTACACTCCTCAAAAATCAACTGCATTGGGCTTTAGTCAATCAACAAAACATTTTCAGTCACCGAGAACTTCTACCTTGCGGCACCAAGTTATGAAACAAATCAAATATGGACTCACATATCTTATTGGTTGCAAAACACTATTGCAATTTATGCCTTCCAGATTTTTCCACGCCAAAATGATTCCTAATAGAGTAACTGAATCATCACAACCAAGTAATATCAAATCGGCCCTAAAAAACGGTTGCATTTTATGCCTTCTTATTTTTTCGAAACCAAAATGGCCAACAAAGTGCAGCTCATATCAGCCATAAAGCCTACAAAATAGCAACATGCAAGTTAAGTTTTAGACAGTAAGCGCTTGGAATAATATCTAACCTAAATATAATAACTCTTTTAGCTAACTACTGTGACATAACAACCATAATCACCGCATCGCTTGTGTGTGCCTGATTTTTGGAATAAAAATTCAAACCAAACAAATGAAAATTCATATATAGTTTTCGTATAAACATATCAACAACCGATAATGAAAAACAGGTGTACAACATGCAGTTAACCCGAGATTAGGTGGCAAACAAGTGGAGAATCCACTAAGTAACCTATTAAGAAACCCAATAAACATAATATTATAATCCATCTAAGCCGACAACTCGGCGTGTGAACAATGTTTGCTCAAGCCGCGGCTCCACAATGCACCCAAGCCGTCTCACTCGCTTGAGCTGACCTCTTACTCAGCGACTTCGAAACAATGCCGGCTTCCAAAAAATTTCAATGAATATTATATAGTATAGTGGTTATATTAATATGTAAACCAATACATTAGCGTTCTTAATTACAAGATCTTTATACTTTAGTTATACGAGGATATTGGTTTTCATTATCTGGTAAATATATTTCAGATCATGTAATATTTTACATTAATCTATTGCATTTCTTATTCTTTTATAATGTTAATCTAACAGTATACACATGTATGAAGTAGACTATAAAAGTACAAATACAATGCATGATCGTAAAAATAAGAGAAGTCAACTGACTTGGAACTAGTGGTCAACAATTTCTGCAACTATAAATTAAAACTCTATTGACTTGCATAAAATGCCAATTGCCTGGATTGTCACATTTTTCATCTTATCAAGTTTACAGTTGGTTATTTTATATCCGAGTTGTTCTTTTCTGTTTAATTTCAAAATTAAATTAGTCGTAAGTCGTACCTAATCTTTAAGGGAAATGGACTAAAACGGTTTATATAAATTGCAATGTGAAAAAAAGTTATTGCTAAAAAATGAAAATTATCTTGTTTACTATGAACCGTAACACTCGATTTAGATATATATTATACTAGATTCCAGGCCCGCCCTCACGGGGCGGCTAGCGTCACTACATTGGTCGGCCATAGTCCTCATAAATTTAGCTTGATGAATTGTAATGGTGAATATTAAGATATAATCAACAACTGATCAATTGTATCACATAAAAAAATGACATTTAAACATGATATTAGATAATGAGTATGGATCTAGTGAGAAGAATTATTGAAATGAGAAGAATGAGAAAAAATTGTGGCCACATATTTTAAATAAGGAAAGAGAGATAATAGGGAGATGCATCTATTTTTGTGGGTGCATCTAATATTTGTGGTTGTGGTTTCTTCTCATTCTTCTCATCTTAATTATTTTTCTCATTTGATCCTTACTCATTAGATAATATGCACCAAAAAGAATTTAAAACATTAAAATTTCAAAATAAGAGTAAAGAGATAAAATACAATTCATAATCTTTCAAGTAACATAAAACAAAAAGATAGAATAAATTAATCTTCATAAGCTCCGCTCCTTCAATTAAATATCTCAAATATACTCCCAATTTGATGGTTAATGTATATCATAGGCGGACCTGAAAATTATGTATATCGATAAATGAATTAAATATATTTCACAAAATAATTATCTCATTATAAAAAACAATGAGTATTGGATACATAAACATACCTTTCCCATCAACATAAACTCTAGCATTTCCTATTTTCATCAAAAACTTATCATAATTCTCAATAGCTTTAATGTAATCAAGCAACTTTTCGGCCATTATACCCATTACTAAACATGTAAGTTCAATCCCCGTGAAAAAACAAAAAAACCAAAACAAAATCAGTCTATACAATTTATAAATCTAGTTTGTTAATATTAAATTTTAACATAGTATATTTATAAGATATACTTAAATAATTAACTATAATAAGGAAGAAGAGTAAGATTACAATGTATCATTTAGCTTGAGAGGTAACACCTTCGTTTTACATCCACAAACTTTATAATCTGTAAGTTTATACTCCCAACTAAATACTTCTCCTTCAATATCTATAATACATGTAAGATTAAAATTTATTAAAAAAAATGAAAATATGTAAATTGAAATATCCATATTATATAAAATTGTACATATTGAATCACATACCAACAGTGTAATTCTGTGTTTAGATTCAGTGACATTATGGCAGAATATTTCGTGACTTCGAATCCAAGTTTATTAACATTGCCATCAAATGCATTTGACCGACGCGCAGTTGCGAATCCATCAAAGCTTATTTTGTATGAATGTTCTGTGTATTTGTAACTTGTGTTATTAGGAATAACATTAAAATTGCTCATAAGAATAACCATATCTTCTTTTAAATACTTATCAAGAAACGCCAATCGACCATTGTTCACGATAACATGAATCTTATTACCCTGGGAAATAAGGATGATATAATAAATAATTTGATAAAAATACGTGTATTAAACGAATGAAAAAAAAATAATTAAAAAAAAAAAAAAAAAAAAAAAACCTTTTCGTCTAGGACAATCATCTCAAAGTGTTGATGAGTTATTGGCATAGATGTTGCCCTGTAACACCATGTCCTTAACACTTTTACATTAATAGTGCAAGGATTTAGTTCTGGTGTTAGCTTACTGATATAAGTCTTTCGTTTTGACATCTTCGTTTGTATACACGATATAGAGATTTGTGAATTAGGGTTAATAGTGTTATTTGTTCGGCGAGTATATATATATTATTTAACACAACCTAAGTAGGAAGGAAACCACAATCAAGATAATTACTGTTTTTAAAAAATCGTATAATATATCCATTATATTTGTTAACATGTTTAGGAAATCATAATAATTACTAAAAAAAATAAACAAATAAGTAAATCAAAATAAAACAAAAATAAAAACACACAAAGTTTTTGGCTATTATTAATATAAAATCGAAAATAAAACATCTAATACATAAACATAAAACTATCTTTATAAAAAACGCAACAGTCATGTAAAATCAAACCTCAAATATTTAAAACGTTAACACTAAACAATTATTATTAACGAATGTAGCATTCACATTCTTCAGCAATACATTTACACGTTTGTTGACACGAACGGCAGTAACAGTTATCATCTTCATATTCATCTTCTGAATTTTCACAATTCTCGTATTCCCATTTATCCCACCACTCTTTTTCTTTCATGACATCTAGTATGTGAATACATTCTTTTCCCCTTTCCTCCTTTGTTTTCAAATCTTCAACAATTAGTGGTTTTTCTTTTCTCAATAAGTTTTGTTGATATAAATAATGCATAAAAACGTTATTTATATTTTTCGATATCTCTATGTTTTGACGATCACAAAATGTAAAAACATTAAACGCAAAGTTAATACGAAAACAAGAATTAAGTTAGTTTATATCATTTTATTCAACTAAATTACTTAAGGTATGAATAAACAAGTGCTTAATACATTTCATGATCAAAGGGATGTTTATTTAAATATTACAAAGTTTATAAAATTAAATAAACTTATTATATATCTTTGAAAAACATTTTTGGTAATAAAGGAAAATGTTTAATTCATAATAAATATATGAATTCAAATTTTTAACCAAAATCAGTTAGTTTTTCACCAAATAAACTTTCCCCAGAAAAAGACAAGTTTTCTGGCCGTTACAGGTGGGCGGCCCCCTTAATTATAAGGGGTGGCCCCCTTAATTTTAAGGGGGCCGGCCACTATTTAAGGGGGCCGGCACGCTCCTGTTGTCAGAAAACTTTGCCTATAAATACCTATTCAAACCCGGTATTTTTCCTCACCTTTTGCACGAAAATTTTTAGATCCAATTCTCTCTAAACATCCTTCTAAAACCCTTTGATCATAAGATTATTAATCCTTGTTTCAAGTGATTTAATCCTTCCTCATCCTACCTCATCCAAAGTGCAAGAGAAGAATACTCCTTCAACCTCAAGTTTAAGAAGTATTGTAGATTTGTGAATATAGTTTTATAGTTGTATATATTATTTGTAAAGAGTAGATTTAGGTGTGATAGTTGTGAATAGAAGTTGTGAAGTAGGAGTAGTGTTGTGAAGAAGAAGTAGTGGTGTGAAGATCTAGAGCTAAGTAGTGAAGAAGTTGTGTAGTGAAGAAGTTGTGAAGAAGTAGTGAAGAAGTTGTGGTGTGTTGTGAGATTGGTTCTAGCTACAATTAGAACCCGACATTTAGCTTAGTGTCGTTAATTGGTGTAAGCAAAAGTTGTGTAAGGTTTTCTCCGCCATAAGGGAGCTTGTTGACATAGTGAAGAAAACTCTCGAGTAGGTGACTCGGGGAGTGGAGTAGGGCAAGGAAGGTGTCCTTGTAGCCGAACCACTATAAATCCTTTGTCTCGCGGTTAGATCTTTCCATCTCTAACTTATTACTTAGTTTACTTACTTACATCTCGTATAGCTATAATTGTTTATATTATGCATGTGTTGATTTACATACTTAGCTTACATCATTATTATTTTTCATACCTTGATATAGTTGTTCATATTGTTCAAGACTTGAGTTCACATAAGATCGAATCAAAGTTTTAAGAGTAAACGAGGTTTTAAAACTAAACTAAGTTTTCAAAAACAAAGTTTTCATAACAAACCTAAAAGGACACACATATAATATATCATATAGTTGTTTTTATCCTTAACTCTAATCAAAGGCTTTTCAAACAAACAATTGAATAAACTCGAATCAATTTATTGAAACCAAGTTTTTGTATAAATTAAAAAGACGTAAAACTATTCAACCCCTCCTTCTAGTTTTCCACAAGTTTTAATTCAGTATTTGTAGCATTGATCTCTAACGTATGTAAAGCAAATTCATCGCCTTTGAT
Source organism: Artemisia annua (assembly GCA_014162995.1). NCBI lineage: Eukaryota > Viridiplantae > Streptophyta > Magnoliopsida > Asterales > Asteraceae > Artemisia > Artemisia annua. The sequence goes on along the minus strand of LBNU01013930.1, from coordinate 34,260 downwards.
AACTTGCTCCGACTCTATGTCCTCAGCACCGTTTAACTCCATAGTTGAAGAAATTAGTGTTGGTGATTTCATATTAGTTTTGTGGATGTGGGAATAAAAAATATACGACTAAGGTTAACATTGATTTTTTTTTCGGGGAGCATATATAGATTATTTAACATAATCTAATTGTAAAAGGAAACTCGATATTATATAAAATTGGTACGGATAATGTATATAATTAAGTTTGAACTAATTGTTTTGTAATTCATATGAAAATAAGTTTGGTATGGGATTTTAAATATATATTGTAAAGGATAAAAAAAACAATTATTACTCTTGATATTATTTACCTAAAATCAAATATATATATACAAATTATATTATTAACTTTAATTTTATTAACACGTTTAGTTTTGTATAACGCATTAAGTGAATATTGTTATAATTAAATACAAAAATATGTAACTAAAATGAAAGCAAAGGAAATAAACATAAAACGACAATTTAACATAAAGAAGTTTATTCAATAATAGTTTAACAATGAAACTTGGGTGATTTTTCTGGATCAAATGCTAAATGCAAATTATCATAATCTAAATCATCCAGATAATCTTCATCGCTAAACTCTTCTTGTTGGTCAGGTTCCAAAGCTCTCATTCTTCTCCTGATTGCAGTTTTGAGCTTGTTTGGTTTTTTCTTTGCCTTTCGTTTCTCTTGGCTCTTTAGCCATCGTTGCCACTTTTTCTCTCTATATTCAGCTTGTAAACGTGCATAGATCTCCACAGGATGCAAGTCTACACTGGTTGCATCATCTTTAGAGTCTGCTTTGACTCCACCTAAAAAACACAAACATATATATTCATATAAGTATCATCCAAGTGTTAAAATGCAAGATATATCTTCCAATGTAGAGAAATAATTAGACTACTATTAACCTGATGATCCAACCGACTCTTTGAACGTAGATCCTTGTCCAGCTTCGGTCCGTTGCTTCCTGTTACGTTAAATGAATATTTTTAGTATAAAAAATATATGTTATTGCAAAAGAAGGGCAAAAACAATGCATCATGAAACTGTTATACTTACTTGGGTGACTTCGCTTCTTCATGTTCATGTGTTTCAGAACGTTTTACATTCTTCATTAGAGACATGATTCGATTTCTGGTAATTATATTTAGTTGGTGAATTGTGTGTGTTAAACGGTTAAAACGAGTTAATTTTATAGAGTAAAAACTTAATTGAATCGACTTGTGCATTAACTAAGTCAATCAAGGAAATGAGTAGATTCATTTTCCAAGTTAAATCATTAAATGTGTTTACATTTTTCCTTGGTGTGTTGAAAGTTGTTATGTTTATCATTGTAGGATAGTAATCATTTCCTAAAGATTTGTTATGGTTTGTTGAGAAATATTTAGTATTTCTTTTTAGGATGATTATACTTTTAAAAATTATTATTGACTTGTCATAGTTATGGTTGATAAAAATCGGTAGAAAATGTTGTTGTCGGAATCTTTTTAAAAACTATGGTTAATAACACATTAAAAAAAATATTAATACATACATAATATTAATACATACATAGTATGTGACATAACATGGAAATTATAAAGTTCGATATTTTTAAAATTATAAACTTTAAAATAATCTTTATGATATTTATTAACGTGTGTTAATCATCTACACTAAATGATTAAAGTTTGTTCCTCAATGGAAGTATGCTTATTATGTTATTTCAAATTTTAGTCTAATTTGCTATTAGCTATCATCAAATTGCTATGTCGTTGTTGCATGTAAGATAGATATTTAAGATACAGTCTTTATCAAAATCATTAAAATTAAACTTAAAAGATAAAACATAATCCAAAAATAAATATCATAAGATGTTAAACCAAATTCAGACGTAATGTTTTAATAATGATAAAATACCAACAAAATATTAAATTAGTTTTCTAAACAAATTATTAAATATTTTTTAACAATCACTATCATCACTAATCTTCTCATCCTTTAATGAAACGTCGTTGAAACCATTGTCAGTGCTTTCATCACAATCATCTTAAACGATACGGCTATGCTTGTATTTGAAGTCTTGACAGTTATAGATATCAAAACTGTCTTCACAAATGTCTTGTTCTTCATATTCTTCTTTCTTTCTAATACTTGCTTCTTTAGTTCCATCATCTCTGGAAGAAACTGGTGATTCAACATAATACATTTTTCTCTGTTTTGAAAATGAAAACCAATAATTAATAACAAATTGTTTATTTATAATAAATTGAATATAATTAAATATTACCAGTTTGTTATTAGTATCATCTAAATTGCAATTATTTCCTTCAAGGGGAAAATCTTCTTGTTCTACTATACGTAGATCAACAATGTCTTCATGATTGCGTTTTTTTCCAATTGCATGATGTATCCCCAATTTGAACTGTGGTGATACATCATCTTTTGAAGATTCCGGCGATTCAACATAATACTTTGTTTCCTAAATTTATAATATTTTTGAAATATATATTACATTTTAATTTAATGTATTTGTAGAATTGTAATAAGCATTAAAGAGAATATAATAGCTCAATACTTGCCTCACGGTATTTAGCATCACGTTCGTCTTCGAAATTATCAGACTTGCATATGTTATTTTCTCTGTCAAATTTTGGTTTTGATAATCTACGACTGCTGCGAGTGAAACAAACCACCTGTATAGAATACAAACAATAATATATTTGTATGTTGTTTAAAAAAACCAGAAATACATTAAAAAAATTTACATTCATGCTTGAAAAAATAATATAAGATAAAATTTTTAAAAACTACCTCATCATCAGATTCATAATCGGAATAATCAAACTTGCATATTTTTTTACCGCTTCCAGATTTTGTCTTTGACAACCTCCGACTGTTGTGCGTCAAACAAACAATCTAAAAAATGCATAAAAATAATTAGAAATTAACAGATATTTTTGTGTTAATTACAATACAAATTCTATATAATTTCAAAAAATTACAATACCTCATTATCAGTATCGTGTAAATCAACATCATCATCAGATATATTGTATACATACAGAGTGTTTTGTTTTTGATTGTTCCAATTAGGAGTATTTAGATAACCACTCACACCAGCAGCATAAATCTGTATATGTTATGTTTATATTAACATTTTTTAAATATAACACGAATAAATACCAATAATAATAAACACTTTTATGGTATAATACCTCATCATCTGATATATCATTGATAGTGTTATCAATTGCTTTCATATTATTGGACAGTGAATTATCATAATCACCACCAAGATTTTGCTTCGAACCGTGTAACTTGATATTGATTATATCATTATAAATATGGGATATTGGCATAAAAAGGCATCATACTTGCCACTTTTTGTCATTGTATGTAGCGTCCTTTTTTTTTGATTGTAGCACCAACCTTTCTAAATCGTGTCATTGTGTGTACCGGTGACCTGCTTGACCTGTTGAGCAGGTTGAGTTAACGATCGTTTGTATTATTATTGCAGCGTTAGTCCTTTATACTAACGACCGTTTATAATTAACTAAATTGAGCCTGTTAACTTAACGATCGTTTATTTTATTATTGCAATGTTAGTCCTTTA